>JANAVB010001400.1:4994580-5092844 GCA_029216955.1 Iris pallida
GACGGGACCGTGCATGCTTAACCAAGCATTCACGCAGGCGACGCCTATGACTTAGGCTATTTCAAGTGTCTGGACGACTTAGCAACTTAAGCCAACTTCCTTCTCCCAAGCCACGGGATCGAAGGATCGAGTGTCATTTGAAAGCACGCTGAGCCGACTTCTATGAAGATCGTAGGAACATTTTCCATGTTCTAAGACATTTCGACTCGTCGGGATTATTCCCTTAGCTATGTGCGTTCGTAGCTTTTATATTAGCCTACTTGTACAAGTTTAAAACATGCGAGTTATTAAGTGAAGGCTAAGATGAGGCAAGTTCACCGAAACTACCCCACTTGTGCGAGGAGTCACCTCGGACGAGCGAGCCTTCGAGCAGCCATTGCAAGGCTAAGTTCCAACGCCGTCGGCGTTTCGATTCCTCTGATTGACTTTGCGGGACGGGGCACTACATCATACACCACTCAGAACAAGTCTCGTCCTTGAGACTTTCCTGAAGGCAAGCCATCCGACCATTTCTATGGCCAAGACTTAATCGTACACATTTTGCCTACGTATTCCTTCGATTCCGAGCTACGCTCGCACGACTATCAATCTTTTCGTTAACATGATTTCAAGATCTCGACACTCTTCCATTTCTCAAGTCTTGCTTGAACTCATCGTATCACTTGGCTGGATCGTGCACGCATTCCAGGCGTCCCCAAAATACATGCATTCAGCCGAACCGTATGATAGAGAATTTGTCATTCTCACTCGAGTCACATCGTGCACATACCCAGGCGTCCCTGAAGTATATGCTTGTCAGCCGAGTCTCGTGAGCAGGATTTCCTATTCTTGATTCACTCTTTCCATCCATGTCAATCCCCAAGATCAATCTTTTGATTGCAACTCTTGTAACAGGGGCATCTCGCCTAACCGCTAGGCCAATCTTTGCGAGGCTAAGTCAATGTCAGGATTGGAATCATAGTTCCCCAACAATAATGCCAACACTGACCCCAATCCTAGGGTCAAACCAAAATTGGTAGTACGGGATTTTCTACCCAAGCTCGCGTCACTCAGATTTCTAAACATCGAGCACGTTCACCTATTCGCATCAATACATTCGTTGCGCATATTTGAATCCATTCAAATCATCAATTCTAACAATTCATGTATTCGATCACGAGGTCGTCTAGATTTGATACTACGTTGCGTCCCAATCTCACGCGAGTCCGTTTATCCACGGTGGTTCATGAATCACCATGCGACGCACCCGTAGAATAATCATTCTCATCGGGGCGTAACTCTTGCTTGAGTCTAGACTAATTTATTCTCGATACGCGGATTGGACCTATGCAATCCTCAATTCGATTTATCAATCACACGAAGTCGTTCCCGAGTTTACCTTCGAGTCAAACCACAATCGATGCGTACAAGTTGCCATGCCATGCAAGTTCAATCACCCTCGCTGTATGAATCACCATACCAGCGCTCACGCAGAGTGATCGCCCTAATCGGCGCGACGAATGTGCGAGGCTGGAGTTGCGCTCGCATAAGACAAGAACGTCAACGTTGTGGTTATCTGTAACTCCCAGTTTCTAAAATGAGAGTAATTTTGAAATTTTGTAATTATAATTATTAATTAATGATATTTATTTCATATTAGAATTTTTAGTAATTTTTAATTAATTTTAAACTATTTAAATGTATGACTTGTGATTTTGGTGTTGTGCTAGTAATTAGTAGATACTGCCTACCCTAGAGCCTAGCCATGTGATTAGGGTATTTTTGACATTTTTAGGGTTATTTGGATTTATTATAATTTATTTGAATTTATGGGAATTTTTAGAATTTATTTTGGAATTGTTTAGATGAAGGTTGACTAGTTGAGACTAGGAGACTAACCTAGTGACTAACCTAGGTTAAGACCACTTGGTTAGGTTAAGTAAACTTGGTTAGACCTAATTTAGTGAGATTTAAGTCATTAGGACTTGTTTGGAGAGTTTTGGAGTTGATTAGGCTAAATGGCTCATGACTTCACTAGTCATGATTAATGACTTGAGACTTAAAGCCCATAGGCCCACACCATGTAGCCAAACCTAAACCTAATCAGCCCATGGCAGCCACCATTGATCATTTCCCCCTATTTAATCCCCTCCTAGAATTTAGGGCTAGCCTCCATTAGGATTTGTGCAAGTTTTAGAAAGAGGTATTTCCCATCTTTCCTAAATCCTAGTAAATTCATTTTTATTCCTTTTTAACCCAAACAAATTGCATTGGGTTCTAAATTCTTCCTACTTTCTATTGGATATGAGTATTCTCAGATTTGGGAAGATTTGGAGGAGTTTCACCATTGGGAAGAACCTCACTCTTTGAGCTTTTTGAAGGGTTTTGATACATAGAGGTAACTCTCCATTTCCACCATGAAATTCTGGTTTAATTGCATGAATAGGGATCCCTAGACCTAACCTAACTATAGGAATAGGAAACCCTAGGTTTTCGTGTCCTTTCGTGTCTAAACTGGACACGTATCAGTACCTATCTCCTTGTGTTTGATGAAATGCCACTGTGGAATTGTTTTTGTTATTTTCGAATAATTTTTTGAATGGAAATATTGTTTTATGTGTGTTTATTGATTTCGTGTCCTTCTGAGCACATTTCTGGACACGTTTCGTGTCCAAATCGGACATGCACCGTCGTACGACACAGCGCACTGGCACCGTGCGCTCCCCTGCTGTTCGGGGTCGACACAGGACACGACACGGGCTCTCGTGACCTAAATTTTTGTGGGCACGTGGGGGCATTGTCTGCCATCACCCACACAAAATTTCACGAGCTTTCGTGCACTGTGCGCGAAGAAATCGCGCTCGCACGGGTCACGCACTACACTGTTACACGCGCACAGGGCTCTCTGACACGGGGTTCGTGTCGCTTCTAGACACGTTGTGGTCGTGTGTCAGGGTGTCAGACTCGAAGCCCTATACCTGGCGAACCCCTAGATATGACCACGTGATGTCTCGTGTCGTGTGTCGTGTCCTAGCCCGACTCACACACGTGCACGAGGCTGCCTGCACGCTAGTGTCTGTGTGTGTGTTCTTTCTGTTAGGACACGTTCGTGTCCAGTTCTTGGACACGAGAACAACCCCTCTGACACGAGTATATGTTTGCTCACCTCTGTTTCGAATTAGTTTAGGTTTTCAAATTGTTTTGGGTTTCGAAATTTAGAGGTTAACAGTGAACTGTGAAGTTCACTGATACATGAATCCTTAGTTTAAAAATTGTATGTTTTACTGTTAGTTAATGATTTATTTGCCATGATAAATTCATTTACACATGTTTTAGTCCACTGTCAAGATTGATTCATGATTGGTTTGATGTTAACAAGAATGAGGATTTTCGAAATCAGTTGGATTGGTGATATGAACAGATATTTCGAAATTGGGTATAATTTGATTATGATGTTCAATGTTTAGAGGTATTTGTTTTGAATTCAATTAATAACATACACTAAGATTGGTTTGTAAACTGAGAAATCTGAGTTTAAGTCACTGTGCAGTGCACTTTTTCTGAGAACTGATATACCTGAGAGTATGGGGGATCATGAGTTGGTTCCTCTCCTTAACTGAACACTGATCTCCTATTCCTCTAACCTACACTGATTTTTTCCTCTACCTGAGTCACATAAACCTGAGAACCAGTTTTCACACATGTGTTGCACACACCCACATTCCTATATAAACCTGATACATGCATTCATGTTTTGAAATCCTGAGAACAGGTAGATGCCCCTTACATGTTGTTCCTGAAAATTTCTATCACATACACATTCATCCTTACATGTATCACTCACACATTTCACTTGACACTGTCACATGATCCCAAAACTGGAAACTAATTCCCTTCCTTAATTGATTATTGGTTTTTCTTTTTTAACTAATTGAAGTCAGCCATTGATTAAATGCTTGGGATTTTAGCTAACATTGTATAAACTGAACACTGGGATTTCTTAAAAACTGAAAACTGCATTTGGTTGTTATGTTTGATACATGTAAACTAATGAAAACCTGAGTTGGTAGAGGGTTCTCCAATATGAAATTGTGTTTTTGGTTGGGGGTTAACCTGTCTTTGGTTTCAGGATTTCTGAAACCTGATAATTGTTATGTCACATTCACTCACACACACAAATCACATACACACACACACATGAGTTTAACACATATGTACACACACCATCTCACTTCCTGTCACACTATACACAGCCTTTAGCTGCCTAAATTCTGTCCATAAAACCCCCAACATAGCTATCCTAACACAGCCCTTCCAAACACCATACAACAGTCCTATAGCTGTCCAAATATCTGTCCATTGCCATCACACTTTCATGTATTCATTCTCTGTATTAGCTAATATCCACTGCATCTTACCCCTCACTGTATAGCCTAATGTTTACTGATTTTTCCTATTCCCATTAGAGCCACACAATCATGTATCTCTCTAACACTCTTGCACATGCCACACACATATGTTTGCATCACATTGACACTCTTTTGACACATTCCTTTTACTTCATGTCACCAACACACTACTCTACAATCCACACACATCCTTGCATCACTACCATGTCACCCTCTAATGACACTACCACACTCACAAGTTCCTTGATACACTCACACATTACATACCTCATATGTTACCCCTTAACCCCCCTCTCTATTTCTCTATGTATAAATACATGTAAAATATACATGTATGTGTGCTATATGAATGTATGTAAATGTTGATATATTGATATTGATATGATATATTGACATATGGATATTGATATTGATATTGATATATTGATATATTGATATTGATATGATATATTGACATATGGATATTGATATTGATATTGATATATTGATATTGATAATTGACATATGATATTGATATTGATATTGATATATGGTTTAGCATAGGCTTGGTATAGGCAAGACTTGGTTGAGTCTAGATTGGACTAGATAGACTAGTTTAGACTTGATGAGCCTAGATTAACTTGTTTAGACCTAGTTTGGCTAGTTTAACCTCGTTTGACTTAGTTTGACTTAATTAGACTAGAATTGACTTAGTTTGACTGTTAGGGTTGACTGGAGTTGACCAAAGGTTGACTTTAGCCTAGATTGACCCCAAACTTCATGTAGATGCATTGTAGCAGTCTATTTTCTTATTTTAGACTTGTTGTGACTTGTACTGTTCTATAGGAGACAGACACCACTCCTCGGACAGTATATTCTCTTCGGACATTCAGGATACCAGGCGAGTACATTCTCTGATCATTTTATATCCTGCTTAAAATTATTTTCCTGCTTTAAATTACTTTACTTGATACTGTCACGTTGGTCACACGGATTGGTACTATATGGATCTTTTCATGAGATGTTATCCCCCTCGGGAGCATCGGATACAGCATGTTTTGTGCGTTTCATGAACCATCACGTATCTCTATGCTTCCTCTGATTCACGAACCGCCTGTGACACATGTACTCTCATGTTCACAGAGCCCCCATGAATCACCTTCATGTACCACTCATTTTATGAGCCATGTGAAGTTTCACGAACCTTAACATAACTTGAACGGATCCTTGTGTATTGATTGGGGTTGGGGGAGTAGAAATAGACATGTGAATATTATCCAAGTAGCTGTAGTCATGAACCACTCCCTTAGCTGTAGTCATGAACCTCCTATGCCATTCACATGTTTATATTTTACTCTGACTCACTAGTCACTATTAGCTCTCTACTTATAGTAGATATTTCCATTACAGTTTCTCTCTCTGTTTACATACTGCATTTCTTCAGTATCTATATCTTACTTTACTGCATGATTATATTTTCTAACCTGCTATGAACTGTTGAGATGTACTGTACTCGCTCCTGTCCTGACTGGACCTGTTGAAAATATTACAGAGGATGAGGAGGAGGCCCTATGTACCACCTATTACGGAGCAGGATTAGACGACACCTGCGACCTGGTTCCTCTGGAGGACCCAGCTGCAGTTCAGGATGCTACTCCCAGAGTCTAGACTAGATAGCTAGGCTTTAGTTTTTCTTTCAGTATTGTGTTATTTGATTTTCAGTTGTTCTTCTGAGATGTTGTTATATTTAGAGACATGTTTTGAGCTGGATGTTCTTGAGTTGTTATCTTAGACACTTAGACTTTCTCCCTCTTATTTGTATTACATTGTGTTTTTAATCTCTCTATCTACCTTTACTATTCTGTATCTGCCTTAGATGTGATTGAGACTGTTCTGTTATGTCACCTCCATTCGGAGTGTATATACTGTACAGGTACCTTTTATTGTTAGATGATTGACCTAGGACAGCGTTCTACCGCCGACACTGCGGCGTAGGCTGGGCGTTGTTACGTTCTCGTACCCTCACAGTGGGTACGGGTCGTGACACGTTTTTAGTGGTGGCCCATGCAGGTCGAGTTTATGTAGTGGTATTCGAACTAGAGTATCACTACAGCCTGCAGTAGGATTAGGATATTTTGGAGGTACTCAATCACAAATAGGAAAAACTCTTATTCAGATTTCGTATATCTACGTTTTGCCGCTTATTGTCTTCCTTGAATTTAAACTGTCCTCCTTTGGTATTTTGACTCATTCTCAGCAATTGTTCCTTTTTATCTGTGTCTCTAGGATGGTTGAGACGCGATCGCATCGCCAGGGCCAGGGGAACGTCGATGAGAGGTCTGCCACCTCTCATGCTCAGCAGTCAGCCCCTGGTGCCGTAGCCCCAGTCATGCCAGCTGGGGTAGGCGTTTCAGCAGCTTTTGGAGGAGCCCCACCAGCAGTGAGGCATGAGCCGAGTCCGGTGATTCCGGATGTACTTTTTCAGCAGCAGCAGCCACCTGCAGGAACGATTGACGCCGTTCAGCTGTTAGCCTTCTTTCGGCAGTACATGGAGGGTCAGCAGACCCAGCAGCAGGGCCAAACAGCAGAGCTCACACGAGGCATTGAGCTGGCAATGACTGCGGTAGAGAGAGTCATAGCTCAGCCAGCGGCAGCCCCGCAGCCGTACCAGCCACGGAAGAAGGGCATCCAAGATTTCCAGAAGATGCACCCGAGAGACTTCCGAGGGACAGAGGGGATCTTGTATGCCGATGAGTGGATCGAGCATATGGAGAAGATTTTCAGATTGGCTGAGATCCCAATGAGGCTCCAGATAGAGGCAGCGGCCAGCATGATGCAGGATCTGGCCCGTACATGGTACCAGACCGACCCGAGGGTCGGTACAGCAGGACAGACTTGGGCAGCATTCAAGAAGCTGTTCAAGGAGAAGTTCTTTCCAGACGCAGCGCTGGGAGCCCTCGAGACCCAGTTCGAGGCCCTAGTCCAAGGGAACCAGTCTGTGGAGGAGTACGCAGGAGAGTTCTGCCGCCTGAGCAGATTTATGGATGACTTGTCAGAGACGACGAAGGCCCGGAGGTTCCGGAAGGGCTTGGTAAAGGAGGTCAAGTCCTACACCAAGATGCCCACAGCACTACATTTGAGGAGATCCTGGTGGACGCTTTAGCTGCAGAGGATGATCTTGAGCTTAGGCTCAAGAGGGGGCGAGACTCCCAGGGAGGCAGCAGTAGCGGAGGACCGGCCAAAAGGCCGCACGTTCAGTATCAGTTTCAGCAGCAGTTCCAGGGTCACGGCCATCAGCAGGGACAGCAGCAGCCCAGACAGCATCAGGCACCCAGACAGCAGGCAGTCAGTTGCCCCTACTGCAAGAAGCCAGGGCATGGATGGGGTGAGTGTAGGAGTAGGCTGGGCAGGTGCCTACTGTGTGGAGCAGCGGACCACCAGCTGAGGGAGTGTTCCCAGTACATAGGCACAGCACCAGGAAGAGGAGCCAAGGCTCCGGTAGGATAGCAGCGGGGACCGTTACCGACGCAGCAGCAGAGATTTGTGCAGCATCAGGCTAGAGGAGGCCAGCAGGGGCGTTCTTACGCCATGACAGTCGAGGATGCTCAGGCAGTGGGGGAGGTGCTTGCAGGTTCTGTTCTTTTCGATTCCATTCCCACCTTGCCTCATTATATCTATCATGAAATTCAATTCCAACTGTTCTTATCTGCTTCCTTATCTGTTGATAAGTTTTGGTCTGGCATTTTTTTTCGATTTGGTTTTCTTCTGAGATGAATCATATGGGCTAGGTCACCCAGTTATGGAATCTAGAATCTTCGGCAGTCGTGTTTAGCTGGCATAGTGAGGACATATAGTCAGATTTAGGACGTATTTCTCGGGTGTGGGAATTTAAGGTTTTCGCTGCCAAGCATGCGGCAATACAAAAATTTTAAATATCATAATTCTAGAGGTATGTACCTTAGTCGAGGACTATGTGATTATCGTAGCCTTGCTCACTAGCACGACGAAGATTCTGAGTGTCATGATTTTGGACAGACGCATATGATTATCTGACGGTATGTTTGAGACTTTGATTGTGGGGTGTTTGACCTAGGAGACTGCTACCATCTTAATTTCGAGGACGAAATTTTTATAAGGTGGATAGGATTGTAACACCCAGTTTCTAAAATAAGGGTAATTTTGAAATTTTGTAATTATAATTATTAATTAATGATATTTATTTCATATTAGAATTTTTAGTGATTTTTAATTAATTTTAAACTATTTAAATGTATGACTTGTGATTTTGGTGTTGTACTAGTGATTAGTAGATACTGCCTACCCTAGAGCCTAGCCATGTGATTAGGGTATTTTTGACATTTTTAGGGTTATTTGGATTTATTATAATTTATTTGAATTTATGGGAATTTTTAGAATTTATTTTGGAATTGTTTAGATGAAGGTTGACTAGTTGAGACTAGGAGACTAACCTAGTGACTAACCTAGGTTAAGACCACTTGGTTAGGTTAAGTAAACTTGGTTAGACCTAATTTAGTGAGATTTAAGTCATTAGGACTTGTTTGGAGAGTTTTGGAGTTGATTAGGCTAAATGGCTCATGACTTCACTAGTCATGATTAATGACTTGAGACTTAAAGCCCATAGGCCCACACCATGTAGCCAAACCTAAACCTAATCAGCCCATGGCAGCCACCATTGATCATTTCCCCCTATTTAATCCCCTCCTAGAATTTAGGGCTAGCCTCCATTGGGATTTGTGCAAGTTTTAGAAAGAGGTATTTCCCATCTTTCCTAAATCCTAGTAAATTCATTTTTATTCCTTTTTAACCCAAACAAATTGCATTGGGTTCTAAATTCTTCCTACTTTCTGTTGGCTATGAGTATTCTCAGATTTGGGAAGATTTGGAGGAGTTGCACCATTGGAAGAACCTCACTCTTTGAGCTTTTTGAAGGGTTTTGATACATAGAGGTAACTCTCCATTTCCACCATGAAATTCTGGTTTAATTGCATGAATAGGGATCCCTAGACCTAACCTAACTATAGGAATAGGAAACCCTAGGTTTTCGTGTCCTTTCGTGTCCAAACTGGACACGTATCAGTACCTATCTCCTTGTGTTTGATGAAATGCCACTGTAGAATTGTTCTTATTATTTTCGAATAATTTTTTGAATGGAAATATTGTTTTATGTGTGTTTATTGATTTTGTGTCCTTCTGAGCACATTTCTGGACACGTTTCGTCTCCAAATCGGACATGCACCGCCGCACGACACAGCGCACTGGCACCGTGCGCTCCCCTGCTGTTCGGGGTCGACACAGGACACGACACGGGCTCTCGTGAGCTAAATTTTTGTGGACACGTGGGGGCATTGTCTGCCATCACCCACACAAAATTTCACGAGCTTTCGTGCACTGTGCGCGAAGAAATCACGCTCGTACGGGTCACGCACTACACTGTTACACGCGCACAGGGCTCTCTGACACGGGATTCGTGTCGCTTCTGGACACGTTGTGGTCGTGTGTCAGGGTGTCAGACTCGAAGCCCTATACCTGGCGAACCCCTAGACATGACCACGTGGTGTCTCATGTCGTGTGTCGTGTCCTAGCCCGACTCACACACGTGCACGAGGCTGCCTGCACGCTAGTGTCTCTGTGTGTGTTGTTTCTGTTAGGACACGTTCGTGTCCAATTCTTGGACACGAGAACAACCCCTCTGACACAATTATATGTTTGCTCACCTCTGTTTCGAATTAGTTTGGGTTTTCAAATTGTTTTGGGTTTCAAAATTTAGAGGTTAACAGTGAACTGTGAAGTTCACTGATACATGAATCCTTAGTTTAAAAATTATATGTTTTACTGTTAGTTAATGATTTATTTGCCATGATAAATTCATTTACACATGTTTTAGTCCACTGTCAAGATTGATTCATGATTGGTTTGATGTTAACAAGAATGGGGATTTTCGAAATCAGTTGGATTGGTGATATGAACTGATATTTCGAAATTGGGTATAATTTGATTATGATGTTCAATGTTTAGAGGTATTTGTTTTGAATTCAATTAATAACATACACTAAGATTGGTTTGTAAACTGAGAATTCTGAGTTTAAGTCACTGTGCAGTGCACTTTTCCTGAGAACTGATATACCTGAGAGTATGGGGGATCATGAGTTGGTTCCTCTTCTTAACTGAACACTGATCTCCTATTCCTCTAACCTACACTGATTTTTCCCTCTACCTGAGTCACATAAACCTGAGAACCAGTTTTCACACATGTGTTGCACACACCCACATTCCTATATAAACCTGATACATGCATTCATGTTTTGAAATCCTGAGAACAGGTAGATGCCCCTTACATGTTGTTCCTGAAAATTTCTATCACATACACATTCATCCTTACATGTATCACACACATATTTCACTTGACACTGTCACATGATCCCAAAACTGTAAACTAATTCCCTTCCTTAATTGATTATTGGTTTTTCTTTTTTAACTAATTGAAGTCAGCCATTGATTAAATGCTTGGGATTTTAGCTAACATTGTATAAACTGAACACTGGGATTTCTTAAAAACTGAAAACTGCATTCGGTTGTTATGTTTGATACATGTAAACTAATGAAAACCTGAGTTGGTAGAGGGTTCTCCAATGTGAAATTGTGTTTTTGGTTGGGGGTTAACCTGTCTTTGGTTTCAGGATTTCTGAAACCTGATAATTGTTATGTCACATTCACTCACACACACAAATCACATACACACACACACACACATGAGTTTAACACATATGTACACACACCATCTCACTTCCTGTCACACTATACACAGCCTTTAGCTGCCTAAATTCTGTCCTTAAAACCCCCAATATAGCTGTCCTAACACAGCCCTTCCAAACACCCTACAACAGTCCTATAGCTGTCCAAATATCTGTCCATTGCCATCACACTTTCATGTATTCATTCTCTGTATTAGCTAATATCCACTGCATCTTACCCCTCACTGTATAGCCTAATGTTTACTGATTTTTCCTATTCCCATTAGAGCCACACAATCATGTATCTCTCTAACACTCTTGCACATGCCACACACACATGTTTGCATCACATTGACACTCTTTTGACACATTCCTTTTACTTCATGTCACCAACACACTACTCTACAATCCACACACATCCTTGCATCACTACCATGTCACCCTCTAATGACACTACCACACTCACAAGTTCCTTGATACACTCACACATTACACACCTCATATGTTACCCCTTAACCCCCCTCTCTATTTCTCTATGTATAAATACATGTAAATATACATGTATGTGTGCTATATGAATGTATGTAAATGTTGATATATTGATATTGATATGATATATTGACATATGGATATTGATATTGATATTGATATATTGATATATTGATATTGATATGATATATTGACATATGGATATTGATATTGATATTGATATATTGATATTGATAATTGACATATGATATTGATATATGGTTTAGCATAGGCTTGGTATAGGCAAGACTTGGTTGAGTCTAGATTGGACTAGATAGACTAGTTTAGACTTGATGAGCCTAGATTAACTTGTTTAGACCTAGTTTGGCTAGTTTAACCTCGTTTGACTTAATTAGACTAGAATTGACTTAGTTTGACTGTTAGGGTTGACTGGAGTTGACCAAAGGTTGACTTTAGCCTAGATTGACCCCAAACTTCATGTAGATGCATTGTAGCAGTCTATTTTCTTATTTTAGACTTGTTGTGACTTGTACTGTTCTATAGGAGACAGACACCACTCCTCGGACAGTATATTCTCTTCGGACATTCAGGATACCAGGCGAGTACATTCTCTGATCATTTCATATCCTGCTTAGAATTATTTTCCTGCTTTAAATTACTTTACTTGATACTGTCACGTTGGTCACACGGATTGGTACTATATGGATCTTTTCATGAGATATTATCCCCTCGGGAGCATCGGATACAGCATGTTTTATGCGTTTTACGAACCATCACGTATCTCTATGCTTCCTCTGATTCACGAACCGCCTGTGACACATGTACTCTCATATTCACAGAGCCCCCATGAATCACCTTCACGTACCACTCATTTTATGAGCCATGTGAAGTTTCACGAACCTTAACATAACTTGAACGGATCCTTGTGTATTGATTGGGGTTGGGGGAGTATAAATAGACATGTGAATATTATCCAAGTAGCTGTAGTCGTGAACCACTCCCTTAGCTGTAGTTATGAACCTCCTATGCCATTCACATGTTTATATTTTACTCTGACTCACTAGTCACTATTAGCTCTCTACTTATAGTAGATATTTTCATTACAGTTTCTCTCTCTGTTTACATACTGCATTTCTTCAGGATCTATATCTTACTTTACTGCATGATTATATTTTCTAACCTGCTATGAACTGTTGAGATGTACTGTACTCGCTCCTGTCCTGACTGGACCTGTTGAAAATATTACAGAGGATGAGGAGGAGGCCCTATGTACCACCTATTATGGAGCAGGATTAGACGACACCTGCGACATGGTTCCTCTGGAGGACCCAGCTGCAGTTCAGGATGCTACTCCCAGAGTCTAGACTAGATAGCTAGGCTTTAGTTTTTCTTTCAGTATTGTGTTATTTGATTTTCAGTTGTTCTTCTGAGATGTTGTTATATTTAGAGACATGTTTTGAGCTGGATGTTCTTGAGTTGTTATCTTAGACACTTAGACTTTCTCCCTCTTATTTGTATTACATTGTGTTTTTGATCTCTCTATCTACCTTTACTATTCTGTATCTGCCTTAGATGTGATTGAGACTGTTCTGTTATGTCACCTCCATTCGGAGTGTATATACTGTACAGGTACCTTTTATTGTTAGATGATTGACCTAGGACAGCGTTCTACCGCCGACACTGCGGCGTAGGCTGGGCGTTGTTACGTTCTCGTACCCTCACAGTGGGTGCGGGTCGTGACATTATCGACGAAGCAAATCCAAACACTTCATTTTCATCCAAGTCAAGATTTCAATTTGATAGTCCAACCGTCATTCATTCAACCAGAAAATCCTCGAGCCATGTCTATTATTTTCTCGACATATTTCAATATCCCGAGTATAGCATCCGTCAGGACAATGACATTTGCACGATCGTCATTCGTCGAGTCAGAGTACCCCCGAGTTATCGCATATCGATCTTTGATACGCCTCAATACCATCGACGATATGCGTTACCTGGCGATCTTCCTTTGCAACCAATTTCGAATCGTACGACTGATGCTATTGTCCGAGTTGGATCTTCCATAATCTCCTCGATATTCAAGATCAAGTTCGGTCGCTATTCCTCAAGCTCGTTTCAAGATCGATGTCCAAAACTCAAGTCACATTTCATTCGATGCAATTTGAAATCGTAAGCACGATCCCCTAGGTTTCCTCGATCAAGACATTCACTTGTATTCATCGTTTCGAATCGTTTTCTAACTCGCGTTGCCCATTGACAAGTTGTCCGAACGACATCTCGTTCGGGACATTCGAAGTCACGACCAACTAAGCGTGACACGTTCTAAGGCTTTGTGCGATCGCATTGCCTCGCCGACGTACTCGTTATTATTTCTAATCCTCAATCTTCGCTCGAATGATTTCCAAAAAAATCCATACACCACTCGGATTCGAGCCATCTGATCTAGTCCTCAATCATGATCGCATCATTCGCTAAGACATCCTTCAGATTCGTTCGGCGAATCTCTAGCGTATTCGCTCACGTCGTCTCGACGTACTAAGTCATTTGTACTATTTTCTTGAAATCCAAGTCGATCTTCCGTGTACGCCTAAGCGTTAACATCGATAGCGTTCCTATCGATATACACTCTAAGTGCATCTCCGATCCCGACCGAACGATACTTAATATCGCTCGCAACTCGTTGGCACCAAAAGGTCGAGGTACGCGACACGCGGACTAAGTTGTGCCACATAACCATCCCGTGCGAACTATATTCAAGTTTGCACGCTCACTTGCTAATGTCGACGTAGGACTATTTGGGCACGCACGCGACTTTGCTAACTTAGCATGTGTTCTCTATCGAGTCATGTTCAACATCGTTCGGCACAAAGGCCGTCGCCTATCGATGCGTCCGGCGATGGCCTAACGATGCGTTCGATTGAACGCTTGTACGAGCTTTTGAAAATATTTAGACTTATTATATGGACATGTCGAAGGACATTCGAGAGAGAGCGCACACTTCTTTCCCAACGACGAGCTTTCAAAACTGAGAATTTTGACGTGAAGTCCAAGGACGTAAAGCCGTGCTCTGATACCATTATGTCACGTCCCGCTCCCGTAGAAGCGATCGTCCTCGTTAAGGCGTAATGCCGCACGAGCCTAGATTGCGCTCGTGCAAGGCAGTTCCATAACGGCCGATTACATCGGCGGCGACGGGGTCGTCGCACAGAAGTCCCAAGCAGAAACATTGAAACATACAGCAGAAATTTAGAACAAGCACACATGAACACAAGTCATTCAAAAGAAGATCTTTATTGATATTGAATACAAGATTACATTTGTGGACGCAAGGCCAAATTACAAGTCTCTCGTGCTCACTTTTCTCTCATTAATTACAAGTCACTCTGCTCTCTCTCATCTCTCGATTACAATGCTTGAGCCAGCGGAAGCTTCGGAAGGTGATGTCCATACATTATGTCCTGTATAAGTCTTCAATCCATGCGGCCGCATGCTTCGAATCGTCAAGGAACTCCGTGCCTCGACGCATCTAAGCGAGCTCCGTGCCACGAGCTTCTACCTGTGCCTGCACATGAACACTGTGTGGGTGTCAGTACTCAACTGTACTGGTGGAGTGAGCTTCTCGCCCACCCATACATAACTGACACGTTCATTTACTTTGTGCAGCTTAAGTCCCTTTCGATTGTCTTTCTAGTCTTGCCTTAGGATCAGTTTTAAGACCACGACGTCTAACCAACTCGTTATGCGACGACATAGTCGTGCTATCATGTCAACGTGTATTTCGATCGAGGCAGTGACTCATCGAATATGTACTTGACCAAACTTCAACTCGGGACGGTAGGGTCGTGCCATACTCTATTCGCGACTTAGACATATTCAAGACAGTGCCTCGCCGAGGAGCAACTTACGCGAACTCGGCCATGCCAAGACCTTTACTCAAACTCATGTGCCTCAAGCCTATTCTCGTACCAACGACGTCAAGGGGACGACTCATGCAGGTCGTGCCGCTAGACTTGATTTGTGCCTTAAGACCTTGCTTAGACTTGTATATGCTTCCAGATTGAGGCCGCGTCTCGCAACTTATCAAGACTTTATCCACGCTACCGCCTAGCGGTCTTTCTATTCGACTTATGAACCAACTTAGACAAAACTTGCCAAACCTAGTATCGATCTCATGGACATCCCGATGCCAAGTATCGTGCTAAGCACGGTGCCTATGCTGCAGCCCAATCTTAGGCCCAGACATTGTGTTACCGACTAGACATGATTCCAGTTCTAAACCCAATCCAAAGGCATACACGCGGTATGTCGCTATTGCCGACACATCTACATGAGTGGTCACTAGCAATGTCAAGCTATCCTGGACTGGCTCGTGGGATATCGGCTCATCCCTACACGGGTAGCTAGCCCGGAGGCACCGAAGTCTCCCATGCAGTTATCCAGCATCCTACTTTGAGCCGCAACGCGCTTCCTCCGGTCCGAATGATCCCGGCGCCCCGGCAATCATTCGAGAAGACTACACCTTGTCGACAAGTTGTCCAATGACCATGCAAGTCTGAACTCGATCTAACCCGTCCTTCCTTAACATGACCATGCTTTCCTTCTATCTGTCAAGACTCCCAAGCCGCGGGACCAATCTCGTGTGTTTTCTTTCAAGACATAGCGAGACTCCCAAGTAGCGGGACCGATCTCGTGTGCGGGACTTATCAAGACTTAGCGAGACTCCCAAGCCGCGGGACCGATCTCGTGTGCGGGACATATCAAGACTTAGCGAGACTCCCAAGTAGCGGGACCGATCTCGGCGACAACCAGTCGCATGGACTTTCTTTGTTCGTGACAAGCTTTTCACTAAACCGACCGTAGCTCGTGCCTTAGACAGACCCGGTTCTCTAGGCGACGCTAACGCTCAAGTCATATACTTTACACGACGAGCCTTGTTCTCAAGGGACTACCCGACTTGACAACCGCAGATAGAGCGGGACAATGCTAGAGATGGCTTCGATAGCCCAACGCAACTCTTGTCTAACTTATTCGGGCAACGACTCGACGAGCAAAGGCTACGCCGAGCTTCGTATCGAGGGAACGTGCCGTGTACGCGTTCGACTTGAACAACCAAGTTCTCGGGTGCCTAGACTTAAGCCAACAAGCCGTGCAAGACGACTTAACTTGCGGGACGTGCGAAGGCTATGCCAAGCCTTGCGGGATATGATCGTGCATGCTTTATTAAGCATTCATACGACGACGCCTATGACTTAGACTGATTCGAGTGTTGGGGCAAAACGACGGGACCGTGCATGCTTTACCAAGCATTCACGCAGGCGACGCCTATGACTTAGGCTATTTCAAGTGTCGGGACGACTTAGCAACTTAAGCCAAATTCCTTCTCCCAAGCCACGGGATCGAAGGATCGAGTGTCATTTGAAAGCACGCTGAGCCGACTTCTATGAAGATCGTGGGACCATTTTCCATGTTCTAAGACATTTTGACTCGTCGGGATTATTTCCTTAGCTATGTGCGTTCGTAGCTTTTATATTAGCCTACTTGTGCAAGTTGAAAACATGCGAGTTATTAAGTGAAGGCTAAGATGAGGCAAGTTCACCGAAACTATCCCATCTGTGCGAGGAGTCGTCTCGGACGAGCGAGCCTTCGAGCAGCCGCTGCAAGGCTAAGTTCCAACGCCGTCGGTGTTTCGATTCCTCCGATTGACTTTGCGGGACGGGCACTACACAAATGAACTAGAGTACTTCGTACAAATGAGTTAGAAACACGTCTACGACACGCTAGAACCTGAGGCAGGGACACGCCCTGGACACCTGAATGTTTACGTAAACTCCGTTAAATCGTTATATATGAACAGTTGACTAACATGGTTTACTTGGGCAGGAAAGACCAGACGGTAAGTATGGGTAAGTCATGCATATATTTCCATGCGACACTTGATATCAATAACCTGAGATAGGCTTGAATGACATGTATGAAACTGATCTTAAGGCAAGATTAGAAAGACAATGAATGATAGATGATGCACAAAAGTAAAATGAACGTGCTTGGTAATGATAGCGAGTGGGCGAGCTAGCCTCCCCACCAGTGCATAATAATGTAATGATAACCACATAGTCTACTTGCAGGGTACGGGAGAACCACGTCGGGTGCGGAGACTTTCCTCGAACGTGCTGAGGCGCGGAGCTAACTCTGGAGCCTTGTAGCATTGCAAAGAAACCGAAGTACCATATACAGGACATAATGTATCAGAACATCGCCATGAATCATTCCATCTTGTAAGCCACTTGGCACGCCTTTTATGTTTCAGAGAGAGAGCTTGAGCGACTTGTAATCTCGGCCTAGCGCCGCTTGTAAACTTCTTGAATATCAATAAAGAGGTTGAATTTGTTCCAACTTGTGTTCATTTAATTTTTGCTGCAAATGGGGACACTCTGTGCGACTCTATGGCCTAGCTCAAATCGACCGTTTCTGGACTTGGCCTTGCACGAGAGTAACTTAGTCTCGTGCGGCATCACGCCTTTGCGAGGACGATCACTCCTACGGGAGCGGGACGTGACATCCTATGTGGCAACAACTTTCCAAAGTCACATTAAAGCATCTCTAACCCTATTGTCTTGTAATGTGATGCGATTCCTATGTGGCACGAGGAACAATACAATATCTTTCATAGGTGGCAAGATTATATTCACACAAGATAGTGAATTAGAAAAGTCTTCTCCAATACAAAAATATTGAGAAGATAATATTTTTTTTTCAACTTCCAAGACAACTTCTTCTCTCCTTCCTTTTTTTCTAATTTTTTTTATTCATAGTTGATGACGTGGAGGTAAAGTCATTGTCAAATGCATTATATAGAACTAGACAATCAACTTCACAATGTCTTTACCATGTCATATCATATCATGTTAACTTCGTAACTTTTTTGACATTTGTATTGGAGATGAATTTTTTAAATGAAAACTTGTTATTTCTATGGGTAATTAACTTTTTTACAAACTAATAAAGATGTGCTCTAAATAATTTCTCCACTTCCATGCTCTCAGCCTTGTTCGGTTCGCAGAAAGGAAATGAAAGGAAAGGAAAGAAAATTGTTTATTTGATATTTTGTTTTATTTTGAAAAATTGTAATTTCAATCAATTTTTTTCGGTATTTGAAAAAACTAAAAAAATTGGAAGAAAAAGTGAATCTTAGAACGAAAAAAATGAATATTTGATTTGTGGGAGGAACCATTTCTCCTTTTTTTTTTTTTTCTTTTCTTGAGAATTAAATTCATTTTCTTCTCATTTTCTTTGCCATCTAAACAAAGAAAAGTTTTCCAAGACTACAATTTCACTGAGGAGAGAGGGATGTTGCCTTCTATTCTAAGTCAAGTCCCTTTGAAAGGGAACTTTAAAATGTGAAAGTTTGAAAACAAAAGGAAAAAAGGAAAAGTTTGTCTTTGCCATCTAAACAAAGAAAAGTTTTCAAAAAAAAAAAAAAAAAAAAAAAAAGAAAGAAAGAAAAGTTTTCCAAGGCTACAATTTCACTGAGAGAGGGATGTTGCCTTCTATTCTAAGTCAAGTCCCTTTGAAAGGGAACTTTAAAATGTGAAAGTTTGAAAACAAAAGGAAAAAAGGAAAAGTTTGTCACCCCGTCACTGTTGGGTGCATATATTTGTATCAATTTTCATTAAGACCCCCACCCCCCCACCTCAGAAAAATCCAACCTCAGCCAGTTCCAACCCGAAAGTAGTTTTCTTCGAACAAAAATCCAATGAAGAAATCAAGAAGAAGCAGAGCAAGCTCAAACCCTTGCCCCAGCCTCCCTCCTCTTCCGCCCTCTCCGTCGCCGCCCATGAGCGCCGACGAGGATCCGCTGCCGGCGGACTTCGCCGAGGTGGAGGATCTCCTCGGCTACCGCTTCTCCGACGCCTCGCTGATCGCCGAGGCCCTCACCCACCCCTCCGTCGCCGAGCACGCCAGCTACCAGCGCCTCGAGTTCCTCGGCGACGCCGCGCTGGGGCTGGCGTTCGCCAAGCACTTCTTCCTCACCAAGCCCTCCCTCGGCCCCGGAAAGATGACCGTCCTCCGCGCCGCCAACACGTCCACCGAGAAGCTCGCTCGCGTCGCCGTCCGCCACGGCCTCTACCGCTTTCTCCGCCGCAACACTCCCCCCGTGCTCGACCAGATGGTGAGTAAGAGTCCAGCCAGGTGTTGTTTTCTATGTTTCTTGGCTTCTACGAGCGCCACATCGTGTCGGATGCGGATCGTATCTGATACGTGTCCAACACGACGCGTCACGGACTGGCGCCAACTCATGGGAGTGTCGGTGAAACATAGCTTGGCTTGACTCTAAAGTACGACAGCACGGGTTACATCCTTGTCGCCCTGTATCATGTACAGTCGTATCTATGTTGCATCGACACGGGTATATGACACAACAAAGCACGGACACGATGACAGGGACACGTAGCTTGGCTTTTGTTTCATGGCTGTGCTTATTGATTTTGAGGGTTTTTTTTTTTTGTTAGGTGGAGGAGTTTGCGATGGTGGTGGAGAAAGAAGGGTGGCCGTACGGTGGGAGCTCGGTGAAGGCGCCCAAGGTGTTGGCAGACGTGGTGGAGTCCATCGCGGCAGCCGTCTACGTCGACTGCGGTTTCAACATTGAGAAGCTCTGGGAGGTGAATTTTTTTCTTCTTCTACTTTGGATACCAAGTTCATATTTTTGGGTATTCCTTACCTTGAACAAATTGAATTTTGTAATTCCGAATTTGACCCTTGTTTGGTTCACTGTAATTAACCGTAATCGCAATGTAATCAAATAATTTTTTTTATTTGATTATATTGTAATTACGATTACATTACATTGAACCAAACGTAGTCGGTTTGAACAAGTAGGTCCAAAATGTTAATCTTGAATGCAGATGTGGAGAAAATATTACCACATTCAAAGTTTATGTTAAATACTTCAATTTATAGAAGTTTGTTGTACTTGATTAATATCACTTCAATTTATAGGTGTTTACTTAGCAAGCTCGACTCTTATATTCTTCCTCGCGGAAGCCCTGGCTTGGCATAATGACAGAAGCTTGGCACTTGCATCCTGGATGATTTTGGTTTGAGTCACATAAAAAGACTCATTACTCCTGTTTGTTATGTTGGGGGTGAGGCTGTATACATCATCTCCAACAGTTTTTAGTCACTCAGAGTCTTGGACACCTTTTTTTTTTAATCTTTCTTCTACACTGCTTAAAATGAATGTGACACCCAATTTCTAATATATTTTTGGGTTAATTACACTGAGCCCCTATGTTTTGTGAGTATTGCAGAAGCTACCCTGTTCCGAAAATAATCACATGGATACGTCCCCCTCCTTTGTAAATTTTGTTAACTATAGGATGGTCAGTGTTATTAGTTTATATAGAAAATAAAAACTATAGGGGGTCGTGTAATTAGTTTCAAAGCAGAAACGGTTCGTATAACAAGTGTAAAATATAAGGATAATTAATACAATTAACTATATATTTTTTTTTGGTATGTTTGATTGTGAACAGGTGTTTAGGGGGATTCTGGAACCAATCATTACAGTGGAAACTCAAATCATTACAGTGGAAACTCGGGAGGAACAGCCGGTTGCGGCTCTTTATCAGACGAAGGGGGAGTCGGTGGATTT
The DNA here is from genome assembly GCA_029216955.1 of Iris pallida. Classification (NCBI taxonomy): domain Eukaryota; kingdom Viridiplantae; phylum Streptophyta; class Magnoliopsida; order Asparagales; family Iridaceae; genus Iris; species Iris pallida. Next base: position 5,015,844 of record JANAVB010001400.1, read on the forward strand.
CAAGAACTGCAGGGAGGAGTCTTTGAACATTACAAATGTGTTTGTTGATAGGGAGATCCTTGGGATTTCTAGTTCTGAGGCGATCGAAATGGACACGGATGCAAATAGGCCAAAGGCAGTTTATAGGTAAGCTATTCACGCTCTTGACTAATTTCCAGGCACTGCTTCTTCCTTGGTAGTTCGTTATGTACTTTTGTACTTGACTAATTTCCAGGCACTGCTTCTTCCTTGTTAGTTCGTTATGTACTTTTGTCGTTTCAAACTGCAGTAAGAAATTTTTTTTTTAGATGTCCGACGATACGCACGAGATTTTATGTATGCTGCATTGCATGTCTTTTGGACACATTGTCCAAACTCGCACCATGATCATAAATGGAAAGAATAATACGTTCCCGTGGCTCGATCCACTGATCTTCTGCCATCCAGCCAGGATCTTATACCTCTCGTCGGTAACCACAAGAACCGTTTGAGTTCGATAAACTGCACTAAGATTGCATTAGCACATTTTCAGCAATGTGGTATGTAGCTCATTGTGTCAGCCAAGGACTTGGCCATCAACTTGGGGAGCGGATCTGCTCTCCCTGTTTCTTCTATGTCAATTATGTCTATATCCTATAGATGAGACACTTGTCTTTGGTGTGTTTGGAACGATTGCTTTTTTTTTGTCTCCGGAAAATTGTATAGGAAGCATTGAAGTTCTATTTTTTTTTTTAAAATTATGTAAAAGACAAATTTTTTGAAAAATTTAGTAAGTTTTTTTTTTCTCAAGAGCGTAAATTTACCTTAAATCTAACTGCATTGCTTACAAATGACTTAGAATGACTAATAAATTGGGCCAATTATTTTAATTAGTTATTAGAAATTACCTTCTTTCAAGAGGCGTAAATTGAATTTACGTCCTTCCATTAGGCGTATATTATTGATGAGTGAGTGCTTGTGTTATTATAACATGAGTCATAAGAAAAATGTATTATGTTGGTCAATGTTTAATGTCGGTGGTTTGGGCTTGTAGTGGTTGGGAAGTAAGGAAAGTAAGCAAGTAAGATGGAGGAAGGATGACTTTGGGATTGGACCATCGGTCATTTGATTGTTGAGAGTTGTTTATCGTAGAGAAGGACAAATGTGTCGGTGCACCCCATGAGTGGCCTTCCTTGCTGCTGTGGATGGTACGTCTCCCTTCTGTATTAGCAATACTTAAACGCTGTAGAATATCACTCCAGCATTTGATTAGGTGTCATGAACTGTGTCAAACCTATTTCTCAACTTGGAATTCATATTTACGCGAAAGGACGTAATTCCTGATCGACTAATTAAAATAGTTAGTCCGTCTATATTTTTTTTATTAGTCCGCGTAAGCCATTCATAAACAATCTATTGGGTTTAAGTTAAATTTACGTCCTTGGAAAGGCCATACATCATCAGAAACAAATGTATCGTGACTATGTATACAATTTTTTTTAAGTTTGTGTCTTTTACGCATTTAAAAAAAATAATTCAATTCTTCCTATACAATTTTCTTTTTTTGTAGAAAAAAAATACACATGTGGTGGCTGACGGGAACATAATTGACATAGAAGAAACTGGGATAATATGTCTGCTCCAATCAACTTGTTACTTTAATTGGGATTTTTTTAAATTGGGATATTTATTTTATTGTAGACTATTCTTCTTGAAATGATAAACAATTATTATAACCACCAAAAATGGTACTGTATATCTATATATTGTGTATGCTTTGAGGGGATGGGCATTCATTTTATTTGGTTTTAACCGAACGTAAATAGTCGAAATTGAATAAATTAAAATTCTAAAATTTAAAACTGAAATCGATCCGAAATTAACCATAACCGAACATATATTATCGGTTCCACTTATTCGGTAGGGCTACCTTATTGTTTAGTGGTCCGGACCCAAAGTTGGACTTATCGTTAAATTATATCAATAAAAGTAAAATTTATACATCTCGTTGTATTTCAAGGTTGGGAGCAAAGTTTGACCTATTGTTCAATTACCAAAGTTAAGCTTAAAATGCTGCATATAATGTGTTGTTTTTAAAATACACACACACACATATATATAGCATTATTGACACTCCTAAAATATTATTCTGCACTCTTTCTTAAATTTTTATCATTTAAATTTTAAATTTCTCCATGCATTAACATTGTTGGCACTCCTAAAATGTCATCCTGCACTTCTTCTCTTCATGCACAAATTAATGTCTGATTTAATGCAGGAGTAGATTTGGAATTTGAATGATAAAAAATTAAATATGAGTGCATGATGACATTCTAGGAGTGTTAATAACAACACCCATATTTTTAATTATAAAATATAATTAGAATTGAGGGTATTTATATAATTTCATAATTCTTATCATGTTTTGAATAGAAAACGAATAACTTTTTTTTTAGTATTTTAAAAACCGAATTTGAGCCGATTTTTTTTTTCCTTCAAAAGGAACTGAATCTCTTATTTGATTCTATTATGTACTCGCAACAAATCAAATCTTTGCTTTAGTTACCCTTTATAATTGACATGAGAGCCTTCTTGAGATAAGAAATCACATTTATTTGTAACCTCAATTGATAATTTAAAGATTCTTGATCCAAAGTAATATAAAATAGCACCCACAAGCCTATCAAAGTTAGTATTAGAGCATCTCCAACCCTATTGTCTTGTTAAGTGTTGTGAGTCTTAGGTGGCTCTATGTGGCATGAGCCACAAGACAATGTCTTGTTTATATGACAAAATTATATCTCAAAAGACAATGAGATAGAAAAACTCTCTCCAATGCAAAAGTATTGAGAAGACAATAAAAAGTATTTTTTCCGACTTCCAAGACAACTTTTAAGACAACTACTCATCTTCTTTCTTTTTTTTTTAATATTTTTTATTCATAATTGATGACATGGAAGAGAAGACATTGTCAAGTGCATTGTCTAGAACAAGATAATCAACTTCACAATGTCTTCTTTAATTTTTGCCACATAAGCTTCACAATTGACTTGACAATTGCATTGGAGAAGAACTTTTGAATAAAATTTTGTCATTCTTATGTGGCAACAACTTCTTTTCAAAGTCACAATAGGGTTGGAGATGCTCTTAAACTTGATATGGACCCTATCAACGTTAGAGCATCTCCAACCCTATTGTCTTGTTTTGTGTTGTGAATCCTATGTGGCATGAGGGACAAGACAATGTCTTGTATAGGTGGCAAGATTATATTCACAAATGACAATGGGTTTAAAAAGTCATCTCCAATGCAAAAGTATTGAGAAGACAATACAAATAATTTTTTACAACTTCCAAGACAACTTTTACTCTTCTACTTCTTTTTTATAAATATTTTTATTCACAAATGATGATGTGGACATAAAGACATTGTGAAGTGCATTGTCTAGATCTAGACAACCAACTTCACATTGTCTTTGCCATGTCATTGCCATGTCAACTCCACACTTTATTTCACATTTGCATTGGAGAAGTACTTTTGGAAAAAATGGTTGTCATTCCTATGTGACAACCATTTTTTTCAAACTCACAATAGGGTTGGAGATGCTCTTAGTATTAAACTTGATATGGATGACAGGTGTCAAACATTCAGTAGCATTTAAGATCTTCAAAAGTTTAATTGTATTTGCAATTTTCTTAGTCGGTACTCTGGCCGTGGGAACTTAGACCTTGCTATTTGTTTCTATTTGGCCTCGGTTGGTTCGCGGAGAGGAATGGAAAGAAATTTTTATTAATTGATGGAGGATTTACAAACGGTTTAAACGGTTCAGTTTTAGGTTGTTTTCAAGTCACATTATATTAATAAAAATATAATTTAAATTTTGGATTTTTTTGACTTTTTTTTTACTTATTAATATGGATTTTGTTCTTATATTCCTTTTTTTGTGTTTATTAGACTTGCATTCAACTTTTTTGTCACGAATTTTTTTTTTTTTAACAAAACAACTATTTTTTTATGACAAGATGAAGTTTTTGGGTAACAAAAAGTGGGAAGAATAGTTGGATGAAAGTACATATTAATAAGTGAAATAAAAGTCTAAACTTACCTTTAAATTTTGATATAATTTTTTAATAATATTAAGTAATGTTTTTTTTTGGGTACGTGCAACACATACATCAATGTGGCTAGTTACACTAATGAGTCAAAAAATTACCAAGTGAAATCATTCCTTTTAGAGCATTAATAGTAATTGAGACTCTCCAATTGAATTTGGAGCCCAAAATTAAAAAAGAAGAAGAAGGTAAATGTTGAATGGGTTGAATTTGTATAAGCATATTAGAAAATAATAAAGTGAGCTTTGATTCCAAAGATTGTATAGTCAAAAATTGATATGAGAAAAAAAATAATGTAAAATCTAGAATGTAGAAAGTGTTAGTGCCGAGGCACAATTTTCGATAAAAAATTCTGAAACTGAAACAATTGTACAGACAACGTTTCAAATGCAACACCTTAAAGAAGATGTGCAACAGAGATCCTGAAGGATTCTGAATTACGAGGATCTAAAAAGATTCTACGTAATACACAAAAATCTAAAGAGACTTTGTGCAAGCGACTTCGGCAGTAGAGCTTCTAAAAAGAAGTTACTGTAAAAGGCAACAGCAGCGATGACAGGCGAGAATGGGATGCTGGGGTGAATGAACCACCGTTGCTCAAAGCTTTATTCGCCTCACACGAGCACGAACAGCTTCCAGGAACCAGCAAGTTCACGAAGAACTTCTGGAACGCTCGTAAGTCAATATTTGAGACTTGAACGGCTTCCTGGACTTAACAGACTCCCTCAACTCTCTTCTTGGTGCATCTTTCAAAGGAGGCCAAGGGGCTCTATTTATAGAGTGGAGTTGAGATTTTACCTCTTCTCCTATCCGATGTGGGACTAAAATACCAATACTCAAAAATAGAGTTTGATATTTTAGATCATCCCACAATCAGCATAGAAGTGTGCCAGTCCACGCCTACCCCCCGAACACTCCCGTGCATGCACGAGACATCTTGGAGTCCATGTCCGAGTCCGAATCCGCACAACAAAAATTAACTTGCATCCTTGTTGGATTTAATCCTTTTTCCTTCTAGGAAAATACTTCCACATGGCACAAACTTGTGCCCCACTACACCTCATGTGCACACCTCAACACAAGCAATGCATTATATTGAGATACTCACCATTTGGTGTAGCCGATGTGGGACTATCTTTTCTAGTCCAAAGGCAAAAACACCAACAATCCCCCACATATATCAATATATGGGTTTAGCGTTCCCCACAGTGACTGCCCATCATGCATTAGGAGAGATGTCGCTACGACTTGAATCTTCCCGCATAGGTTAAATAACAGCATGATACAAGAATGGACTAAGCCTTGAATTCTGCACCATAACTGCAATTCTTCCTACTCACATAATGACATCAACTGTGCTTCTGGCTGCACATTGAAGGCCTTGTGCCAGCCTGGTTTCAGTGTATAATTTTTGGGCGTCTACAAGTTTACCCTCAAAAGACGGCCTGATATCTCTGTCCATACACTATAGGTGAGTTCTTTATAAAGAGTCATGGCATGAAGCATTGCGCTTCTTTGCGGTGCTACGCCGCTATGACATGGCTTAAAGCCGAGGCTTTACCCCACCTGGGTACCTCATCGTAGTGTCATACTACTGTAGCATGAGGTCACAGGCCTCTTTGTAGTGCCAAACTATCCAGCATGAAGCCTTGCGCTTCCATGCGGTGTTACGCCGCTATGACATGGCTCACAAAGCCGAGGCTTTACCCTACCTGGTACCTCTTCGTGGTGTCATGTCACTGTAACATGAGGACATCGTCCTCTTTGTAGTGCTGTCTACCTCTCTTTATTACGATTATCATACAGCATTAGGCTACCTACCTATTTGCGGTGCTACTCCGCTGTGACTTGGCTTGCAAAGCCGAGGCATTACCCCTACTTGGGAACCTCATGGTGGAGTCACCCCACTGTAGCATGGAGTTACACTCCTTGTAGTGCTGTGCTACCGTGCTTCCTGTAAAGCACTCCAAGCATTCACTCTGCCTGAGAACTCATTAAGGCATTTAAGCCAACCTTCCCACAGGATCCGTTTTTCGCAGAAAACAACAGTAGACAACAGTGGTTGTAGGTCCGTAACCTCTCCATGTCACAGAGGACAAGTACCCACCATTCCTGATATTCTTCTGGTTAATAGTCCTCCCTTGAACCAAAAGCTAGATGTCTAGTAGATTTCTCTTTGAACTAATAGCATAAAACTTTATGGTAGGATTGTAATAACACAATATCAGAATGCCTTCAAGCCTATTTTACAAGCTGTGTCATCGACTAGCTGGCGCTTGAGGCCCTTGGTGAACGGATCCGCCAGGTTCTCCTGACTCCGAACATCAATCACTGCAATAACACCCCTCTTGATGAGATCGTGTATTGTCCTGTGCTTCAACCGCACAGTCCTCTTCTTTCCGTTGAAGAGGTCATTTGATGCCACTGCTGCTGCCGCCTGGTTGTCACAGTATATCGGTATTGCCGGTATCTGAGCCCCAACCACCGGAAGATCATACATGAGCTCCCGAAGCCACTCTGCTTCATCTGCAGCAGCATCCAATACAAAGAATTCAGATTCCATGGAGGAGCGAGATAACATAGTCTGCTTCTTCGACTTCCACGATATAGCAGCTCCGCCCATGGCGAATACGAATCCACCTGTGGAATACTCGCTCTCCATATCTGAACACCAGCTAGCATCACTGAAGCCTTCCACTACTGACGGATCTCCGCTGTAGAAAAGTGCATATGTCTGAGTTTTCTTGAGATATCTCATAACACGCTTCACAGCTTTCCAGTGCTTAACGCCTGGATTGCTAGTGAACCGACTCAGCATTCCCACGGCAAAAGCTATGTCAGGCCTTGTGGCAGTAGTAGCGTACATCAAGCTTCCGATGACGCTGGCGTACTCCAACTGTCTGACGTTTTCCCTCGAGTTTGGCTCCAGCTTCTGATCACTCCGGTACGGTGTATCGATTATAGGAAGATCTTGATACCCGTAGCGAGTGAGCATCTTCTCAATATAATGAGATTGTGACAGCGCTATTCCAGTGCATGTCCGGATGATCTTGAGCCCCAAGATTACGTCGGCATCCCCCAAGTCCTTCATACTGAACTTGGTCGAGAGGAATTTCTTTGTCTCTGTGACGCAGCTTAAATCCGTACCTAGGATTAGCATGTCGTCCACGTAAAGACATACGATTACTCCTCTTCCGTCAGCAAACTTCGTATAGACACACTTGTCTGTTTCACTGACCCTGTAGCCATTTGACCTTATCACCTTGTCAAACTTCTCATGCCACATTTTGGGAGCTTGTTTCAAACCATACAGAGACTTCATCAACTTGCAGACTTTGTCTTCCAGACCTCTGACGACAAAACCTTCTGGTTGTTGTATGTAGATCTCTTCGGTCAGTTCGCCATTAAGGAATGCCGTTTTCACATCCATCTGATGTATCACCAGCTTGTGTATTGCTGCTAGAATAATTAACAATCTGATGGTTGTCATCCGAGCTACTGGAGCATAAGTGTCAAAGTAGTCGATCCCCTGCTTCTGAGCAAACCCCTTGGCCACTAGCCTGGCCTTGAACTTGTCAATGGTTCCATCTGCTTTCATCTTCTTCTTGAAAATCTATTTGCATCCGATGGGTCTTGCTCCTTCTGGCAGGTCAACCAATACCCATGTGTTGTTGGAGGTGATTGAGTCAATCTCGTTGTCTATCGCCTCCTTCCAGAATACAGCATCTCTGGTCTTCATCGCCTCATCATAGGTAAGCGGATCTGCTTCCACATGATAGGTGACGAAGTCATCTCCAAAGTCTTTCGGCCTCCTCGTTCGCTTAGTTGACGGCTCAGCGAGTTCTGGTTCAGCTGGTGTCTCCTTGACGACAGCTTCATCTTGGACTACTGGTTCATTAAAGACTTCTGTCTGCTTTGTACCCTCATCATTCTCCGGAAGATCCGCGAGAACAATATTCTTGTGTTTTGCAAACTTGTCTTCAAAGTATTCAGCATCGCGAGATTCGATGATATGGTTTGACTCGATATCAAGGAATCTCCGAGCATCACTCTTCTCGGCATACCCCAAGAAGATCGCCTTCGTAGTCCTTATCCCCAGCTTCTGAATCTTCAGATCCGGGAGCTTCACATAAGCCAGACACCCCCACACTCGAATGACATTCAAGTTAGGTCTGACTTTGAACCAGAGTTCATAAGGAGTTATGTCGGAAGTTGCATATGGCACTCTGTTCAGAATGAACGTTGCCGTTAGTGCAGCTTCTCCCCAGTAGCACTTTGGAAGACCCGCAGTTAACAGCATGGAGTTCATCATCTCTGTCAATGTTCTGTTCTTCCTTTCTGCTACTCCGTTGGATTGAGGAGAGTACGGAGCCGTTGTCTCATTGATGATTCCATGTTCTTTGCAGAATGATAAGAATTCATGAGACCGATACTCCCCGCCTCGATCACTCCTTAACCTCTTGAGATGTTGTCCAATTTGCCGCTCAGCCTCGGCCCTGAACTCCTTGAACTTCTCGAATGCTTCGTCTTTAGACTTGAGCAAGTAGACGAAAGCATACTTTGAGAAGTCATCGATGAAAGTAATGAAATACTTCATCCCGGCCTTTGTAGAGAATTGTTTGAAGTCACAGATATCTGAGTGAACCAACTCCAGAAGATCTGTGCTTCGATGGACCCTGTGAAAGGGTTTCCTTGTGATCTTCATCTGAGCACATACTTCGCATTTCTCTACCTTACCCCCACACTTGGAGATAAGTCCTAGACTAGACATTCTGTTAATCCTTTTACAATGAACATGTCCTAGCCTATTATGCCACAACTCAAGAGAATAATCAGAAAAAGTGATTGTATTTATATTATCATGCTGGGTTACAACAAGCTGAATCTTGTACATTCCTTCAGTTTGGAAGGCTTTCCCGAAGAATGTACCCTTCTTGGACATCACCAACTGGCCAGCATTGATGTCCATCCTCAAGCCTGCGTTGCAGAGCAGACTTCCAGAGATCATGTTCTTAGCCATTACTGGAACATGCTTCACACCTTGAAGCGTCAGAGTGTTCCCCAATGTGAGTTTCAGCTCCACCGTCCCGATCCCCAGTACTTCAGCTTGTGCTTGGTTTGCCATTATGACCTTCTCTGAAGTTGGCTCATAAGAGACGAACCAGTCTTTGTCTGAACAAACATGGCAGGTCGCACCAGTGTCTATCCACCAGTCCAAGTCAGCCCCCACAGTTGCAACCTGTGCTATCATGGCAACTAGATTAGTAATCATAGAAACCTTACTAGGCTCACCTTGTTCTTTGGGCTTGGACTTGCATTCGGATTTGTAGTGGCCCTTCTTGCCACAATTGAAGCAAGTCACATGGGACTTAGACTTCTGCTGCTTGAAAGCAGGACTCTTCACTTTCAGATTCGTGAAGTCCTTCTTTTTGCGATGAGAAGCAGCCTGCTTCCCCTGGTATTCTCTGGTTTGGACCAGATTTGCCTTCGCCAGTTGCTTGGACAGAGTATCCATCTTCTGTTGAGAGCGCATCTCGTCCTCAACATGGATCTCTTGCAAGAAATCTTCCAAGCTAATTTCCATCTTCTTTCGATGCATCCTTGCATAGAAGTTGCTCCATTTTGTAGGAAGTTTCGCGACAATCCCTCCAACGACAAACTTGTCGACGAGGGGCATGTTCTCGTCTTCTAGTTTCTGACGCGACTTCAGAAACTCCTTCACTTGGGGCAGCATCGCCTTCTCGTCTTCGAAGGTCCACTTGTGGTATTTTTCTACCATGAAAATCTTGGACCGGTTCTCGTCATCTTCATAGAGCTTTCCCAAGGAGTCCCATATCTCTTTGGCAGATGTCTTCTTGGAGTAGGACTCTGCCAGAGAGTCTTCCATGGAATTGAGTATCAGTAGTTTACATATACTGTTTTCTCTCTTCCACTTCGCTTGCTTGGTCGTAGCAGCGGCCACAGCCGCAGCAGATCCAGTGGTTGGAACGATCGGTTCTTCTTCTGACAGCACGTGATCAACATTCACGAGTTGAAGATTTAAAGTGACCTTTCGTTTCCATATCTGGAAGTGTTCGCCATCGAATTTTTCCAACTTGTTAAAGCCGGTATCGATGAGCGAAGCACGAGAATTATCCATCTTCTCAATAAAGCTTTGAGATTGTTAGTGCCGAGGCACAATTTTCGATGGAAAATTCTGAAACTGAAACAATTGTACAGACAACGTTTCAAATGCAACACCTTAAAGAAGATGTGCAACAGAGATCCTGGAGGATTCTGAATTACGAGGATCTAAAAAGATTCTACGTAATACACAAAAATCTAAAGAGACTTTGTGCAAGCGACTTCGGCAGTAGAGCTTCTAAAAAGAAGTTACTGTAAAAGGCAACAGCAGCGATGACAGGCGAGAATGAGATGCTGGGGTGAATGAACCACCGTTGCTCAAAGTTTTATTCGCCCCACACGAGCACGAACAGCTTCCAGGAACCAGCAAGTTCACGAAGAACTTCTGGAACGCTCGTAAGTCAATATTTGAGACTTGAACGGGCTTCCTGGACTTAACAGACTCCCTCAACTCTCTTCTTGGTGCATCTTTCAAAGGAGGCCAAGGGGCTCTATTTATAGAGTGGAGTTGAGACTTCACCTCTTCTCCTATCCGATGTGGGACTAAAATACCAATACTCAAAAATAGAGTTTGATATTTTAGATCATCCCACAATCAGCATAGAAGTGTGCCAGTCCACGCCTACCCCCCGAACACTCCCGTGCATGCACGAGACATCTTGGAGTCCGTGTCCGAGTCCGAATCCGCACAACAAAAATTAACTTGCATCCTTGTTGGATTTAATCCTTTTTTCTTCTAGGAAAATACTTCCACATGGCACAAACTTGTGCCCCACTACACCTCATGTGCACACCTCAACACAAGCAATGCATTATATTGAGATACTCACCATTTACCCCTTTGATGTAACCATGTTTCGCTTGATCAATAACAGCGGTATTGTCCTCATAGACGACAACAGGTTCATCTGTGTCATATGGAAGATCACATGTACTTCGAATATGGCCAATAACAGCTCGAAGCCATACACACTCTCTAGCGCCTCATAAAGCGCGAGTAGCTCAGAGTGGTTCGTTGAAGTAGCCACTAAGGTCTGTTTGCGAGACCTCCAAGAAATCGCCGTGTTCCTAATGGTAAAGACATAACCAGATTGGGAACGCCCCTTGTGCGGATCAGATAAGTATCCCGCATCGGCGTAGCCAACAAGGGTCGCGTTGCTTCGAGTGCCAAGAGCGTTGGACTCACTCAAAACCGCGTAGGGATAGAACAAACCCAAGTCCGTAGTACCCTTAAGGTAGCGAAAAATGTCTTTTATGCCATTCCAATGGCGGCGTGTTGGCGCGGTGCTGTATCGAGCTAGACAATTCACAGCAAACGAGATGTCCGGTCTAGTACATTGGGCCAAGTACAATAAAGCGCCTATTGCACCCAGATAAGAGCACTCAGGACTCAATATCTCTTCGTTATCCTCCTTTGGACGGAATGGGTCCTTAGTAATGTCTAGAGAGCAGACGATCATGGGAGTAGCGGACGGCTTAACGTCAAAATGACTAAAGCGTCTCAACACCTTTTGGGTGTAGTTCGCTTGATGGACAAGAATTTCATCTTTACGGTGCTCGATCTGCAGGCCGAGGCAAAACCGTGTCTTCCCAAGATCCTTCATCTGGAATTCCCTCTTCAGGATATCAGCAGTTTCTGGCAAGTCTTTTTCGGTTCCTATGAGATTCATGTCATCTACATAGACCGCGATGATTGCGTATCCTGAAGTAGATTTCTTTATGAACACGCATGGGCAAAGTTCGTTATTAACGTATCCCAAACCGATCAAGTATTCGCTTAGGCGGTTATACCACATTCGCCCGGATTGTTTCAATCCATATAGCGAACGCCTCAGTCTAATCGAGAACGCGTTCCGTGGTCGGGAACTACTTGATTCAGGCATTTTTAGTCCTTCAGGGACTTTCATGTATATCTCTGTGTCTAGATCCCCGTAGAGATAGGCTGTGACCACATCCATGAGCTGCATATTCAGTTTTTCGGAAACTACTAAACTGATTAAGTAGCGGAACGTTATGACGTCCATTACGGGAGAATACGTCTCCTCGTAATCAATTCCAGGGCGTTGTGAGAAGCCTTGCGCCACAAGGCGAGCCTTGTATCGCACAATCTCATTTCTCTCATTACGCTTCCTTAGGAAAACCCATTTGTGACCAACTGGTTTAACATTGGGTGGTGTTGGAGCAACGGGTCCAAACACACTTCTTTTCGCTAAGGAGTCTAGTTCAGCCTGGATTGCTTGTTTCCATTGTGACCAGTCCGTTCGTCGTTGACACTCGGCAACACTACGAGGTTCCATGTCATCATTGTTCATAATGTCAGTGGCCACTGAGTATATGAACACATCATCGATGACTGTTTCGTTTCGCTTCAAAATATCGTCTAAGCTAGCATACTCGACGGATATTTCGAGGTTATCGGCATGATTAGGAATAGGCGTTTCATCTGGAACGCGCTCTTCTAATATATTACCGTGATCCTTAATGATCTCATGTGGCAAAACGCTTTTAACAAGATTTCTCCGCTTCCGGGGCAGAACATCTTTGGAACCAACCGGTCTTCCCTTCTTCTTGGGAATAGCGGCGGACTGGACGGCCGATGGCAGCGTCCTTTGCTCAGCGGGTTCGACCAGAGCAACATGTTTCACAGGAACATGGCGTCTCTCAGGGACGTCTATCCTTGCAGGCACATTTGCAGCAGGTATAATTGATCTTGTGACTTTTGCTAGGTCGCTAAATGCATCTGGCATTTGATTTGCAATATCTTGCAGACCTAGAATCCTCTGCACTTCCTTATCACTATGTGCAGAGGGAGGATCATGATGAGCAAAAGCGGGCACATGCCACGCTAATTCACGTCGTTCCTCATCAACGTTAGCGTGCATTTCTCCCCCTAACGACGAAAAGATTGCCTCATCAAAGTCACAATCCGCGTGTCTCGCGGTAAATAGATCGCCTGTCAAGGGCTCTAAATAGCGAATGATGGACGGGGAGTTATAACCGACATATATTCCCCGTCGCTTCTGAGGTCCAAATTTTGAACGCCTTATCGGCTCAATTGGAACATTGACTAGGCACCCAAACACACGTAAATGTGAGATGTCAGGCTCACATCCAGTAACCAGCTGGTACGCGGAAAGTGGTTGGGTGGCCATGGGCCTCAGATGGACCAAATTTGCAGCGTGCAAAATTGCATAGCCCCATGCAGATAGTGGGAGTTTGGTGCGCATAACCAAGGTCCGTGCTATCACTTGCAGTCGCTTTATAAAAGCTTCCGCTAGGCCATTTTGGGTATGAACATACGTAACAGGGTGTTCAAGATTTATTCCCAAAGTCATGCAATAATCATCGAAAGTCTTCGATGTAAACTCCGCGGCATTATCAAGTCTAATAGACTTTATCGGATAATCCGGATGATGAGCCCTTAACTTAATGATCTGGGCGAGGAGTTTAGAAAACGCTGCATTTCGGGTGGACAACAACACTACGTGTGACCATCTAGTCGATGCATCAACCAAAACCATGAAGTATTTAAATGGTCCGCATGTTGGTTGGATTGGTCCACAAATATCTCCATGAATTCTCTCAAGGAATTGGGAAACCAATCTCGTAGGTTTCACATGGAGTGGCTTGAGATTCGTCTTCCCAATCGAGCAAGCTTGGCATAGGCTTTTCGGATTTATAACGAAATTCTTTCCTCCAAGATGATGCCCATGTGATGCATTCATAGTGCGAAGCATCGTATTTTGACCCGGATGACCCAGCCGGTCATGCCATAGCATAAAAGTCCTCTCATCAACTGGCGCTCGGCGAATGATGAGATTACTCTCGATGTGTTGTATCGTAGTGAGATACAAACCACTTGAAAGACATTTCAACTTCTCCAAGATACGCTTTTGGCCGTACTGAGTGGAGGTAATGAAAAGATACTCGAAGCCATGTTCTCGAGCAGTTTCAACATGAAATCCGTTTTCTCGAATATCCTTAAAACTCAGTTAGGTACGACTGGACCTTGGAGAATATAAGGCCTCTGATACTTCAACAGAAACTTTGGCTCCAAATTAGGATTTACTATTCTACAAAATTAATTCCTAGTAGAATCTAGAAATTGGGAGATCCAGCCCTTAGCACCTATGGGTGGGATGTGACCGAAATTGTAGAAATTGAGACTAGTGATGATGAGACTTACTATTATACAAAATAAGTTCCAAAATTTTGAATGTATAAATTGGGATGAGGATGAGCCTTACTAAGAGCATCGTTAGTAGTTGAGACTCTCCAATGCAATTTGAGCCCAAAATTTCGAAAAGAAGGTAAATGTAGAATTGATTGGGTTTGTATGAGAATAGTAGGAAATGATAAAGTGAGCTCTGGTCCCAAAAATTGTGTGGTCAAAAATTAATATAGGAAAAAAATAATATAAAATCTAGAAAATTGGGATCCAATTGGGACATACTATTCTACGAAATGAGTTCCTACAATCTAGAATGTAGAAATTGGGAGGCTCAACCTATAGCTCCCATGGGTTTGATAAGACCCAAAATCTAGAAATTGAAACCAGGGATGAGACTTACTATTCTACAATGAGCTCCTACATTTTGAATCTAGAATCTAGAATGTGTTTGCTCTTAGTAGATGGTGCTCAAAATTTTGTCTTGAGGTCCAAAATTTTAAAATAAAGATAAATGTAGAATGCGTTGGATTTGTATGAGAATATTAGAAAATGAAAAAATGAGCGTTGGTTCCAAAGATTACGGTCAAAAATTAATATGGAAAAAAAATGATATAAATCTAGAATTGGACTTCAAAATGAGACTTGTTATTCTACAAAATGATTTTCTATATTCTGAATCTAGAAATTCTCATGTCCAACCTATAGCTCCTGTGGGTAGGTTGGGTCTGAAAAATCTAGAAATTAAAATTTAAAATGAGTCTTACTATTCTACAAAATGAGCTCCTACATTCTAAATCTAGAATCTAGAAATTGGGATGGATCTTCTAAGAAAGCCCTTCTCCTCACCATGCATAAACTGTCAAAAAAAAAAAAAAAAAAAAAAAAGAGAGTGAGAAGAGACGATTGAGAGAAAACTACCAAAGAGGACCCATGTATGAGAACCAAATAGTTGGACACAATAATCTAATCTTCACACTATCGTTTCTTTTCCACTACGTCTCTCCTTTTTCTCATGTTCTCTCTCATTTCCTCTACAATTTAATTTGAGGGCTCCAGATTATCGCGACTTAGGCAAAATCAATAAGAAATTGCTCATTTTCACTATAGGACCAGTTGTAGGTAGAAAATAGAAGTAGAAATGATGCACATGATTGTTAATCCCGGGACTTGACTAAAGATGGAAAAACTGATACAATCGAGATCTGAGAGTCACACAAAAATTTTTGCAGTGATCAAACTCAAGATCTACGATGATACAAAAAGCCAAATAGGCATATTACAATATGAAGGAGGAAAATAGAGAAGAGAAGATCTCTCGTTCTTTCTTACAAACGTGTTACAATTGGGACATAACGAGTTACAATAATCTAAAAAAGATGAGATGAAGAAAAGTTGCTGGGGTGTCAAAATACCGTTGCTCAAAACAAGATTTGTCCCATACGAATTGCTTCCAGGAACCAGCAAGTTGAAGAACTTGTGGAACGCTCGAAGTCACCTCTGTTCTGACTCCTCGGATGGACTTGCATTGGCGGCAGCAGCTCCCTCTCTCTCTCTCTTTTCTGACTTATAAAATTCGTAGTGTTCCACAAAGGAGGCCAGAAGAGAGTATATATAGAGAGAGGGTGGAAACCCTAGCCGCCTCTTCAGTTATGGAAAGATTGAATCAAATTCCACAAAGATAGCAACGAAATTAATTTAAATCCCACAAAGATAGCAACGAAATTAATTCAAATCCCACAAAAAATGGATCTGAATTAATCGCATTGAATCAGTCTTTCCATAATTGACTTGTAGCCTGCACAGTCAGGGAGCCCTCCATGCGGCAGCAGCAGCAGCAGCCTGGCCGCATGAGCCGCATGACCTCATGGCCGCAAGTGCCGCATGGACCGCATGGGACCGCATGAGCCGCATGGACCGCATGCATGAGCCGCATGAGACCGCATGGCGCATAAGACCGCATATGAGCCACATGACTGCTGACGTGCTAAGTGCAAAGTGCGCCAACAAAATGCCACATTATGCCTCATGAGCCCATGAGTCCGAGTCCGAGTCCAAGTCCGAGTCGCTAAGCCCCTTTGGGGCTTAGCTCCAAATGGAATTAATCCAAGAGAATGACAAAAGCATTAATGCTTAATCCTTGGAGCCTTATTCTTACCTCCTAGTAAAATCATCCACATGGTTCCCTTCTTAGGGTCACCACCCCATGTGCATCTCTCAACAACACAACCAAGTATATATGTTGAGATAACTCATGGTGCATTTCCGATATGGGACTAAACTTTTACAAGGGATGTTGAGAGCAAGCTCTCTCCATGTAAAGAAAGCACCAACAATCCCCCACATATCACAACATATATATGTGTCCAGGGTTGAGCGTTCCCCACAGTAACTGTCCATTTTGCATTAGAATAGATGTCGCTGACGACTTGAATCTTCCCGCATGGGTTAAATAACAATGTGATACAAGAATAGACTACGCCTTGAATTCTGCACCACAATTGTAATTCTTTCCACTCACAAAGTGTAGTTACGTGTGCTTCTGGTTGCACATTAAAGGCCCTGTGACAGCCTGATTTCAGTGTATAATTTTGGGCGTCTACAAGTTTACCCTCAAGAGACGGCCTGATATCTCTTTTCATACACTATAGGTGAGTTCTTTATTAAAGAGACATGGCATGAAGCCTTGCGCTTCCTTGCGGTGCTACGCCGCTATGACATGGCCTGAAGCCGAGGCATTACCCCTACCTGGGAACCTCATCGTAGTGTCATACTACTGTAGCATGAAGTCTCAGCCTCTTTGTAGTGCCAATCTACTCAGTATGAAGCCTAAGGCTTCCTTGCGGTGTTACACCGCAACGACATGGCTTGCAAGGCCGAGGCTTTACCCCTACCTGGGTACTTCATCGTGGTGTCGTGCCACTGTAACATGGGGCCATCCTTCCCTTTGTAGTGCTGTCTACAACTCTTTAATTACGTCATGCAGCATTAGGCTACCTGCCTATTTGCGGTGCTACGTCGCTATGACTTGGCTTGCAAAGCTGAGACATTACCCCAGACCTGGGAACCTCATGGTGGAGTCACCCCACTGTAGCATAGAGTTTCACTCCTTGTAGTGTTGCTCTACCGTGCTTCCTGTAAAGCACACCAGGCATTCACTCTGCCTGAGAACTCATTAAGGCGTTTAAGCCAACCTTCCATAGGATCTGTTTTTTTTGCAGAAAATACGTAGTAGACAACAGTGGTTATGGGTCCGTATCCCTTCCATGTTCCAGAGAACAAGTACCCACTGTTACCTGATAGTTTCCCAGTCAATGATCCACCTTTGAACCAAAAGTTAGATGCCTAGTATATTTCTCTTTGAACTAATAGCATAAAACTTTATGGTAGGATTACAAAGACACACTATCAGAATGCCTTCAAGCCCATTTTACAAGCTGTGTCATCGACCAACTGTCGCTTGAGGCCCTTTGTGAACGGATCTGCCAGGTTCTCCTGACTCCGAACATCAATCACTGCAATTACACCTCTTTTGATAAGATCATGTACTGCCCTGTGCTTCAACCGCACAGTCCTCTTCTTCCCGTTGAAGAGGTCATTTGATGCCACCGTCGCAGTCGTCTGGTTGTCACAGTATATCGGTATCGCCGGTATCTGAGTCCCAACCACTGGAAGATCATACATGAGCTCCCGAAGCCATTCTGCTTCATCTGCTGCAGTTTCAAGTGCATATAATTCAGATTCCATGGAGGAACGAGAGAGTATTGTCTGCTTCTTCGACTTCCACGATATAACAGCTCCACCTAAGGAAAAGACATATCCTCCTGTGGATCTCTGTCTTTCCACCTCTGAACACCAGCTAGCATCACTGAAGCCTTCCACTACTGTCGGATATCCGTTGTAGTGCAGTGCATATGTCTGAGTCTTCTTGAGATATCTCATCACCCGCTTCACAGCTTTCCAGTGCTCAATCCCTGGGTTGCTTGTAAGCCGACTCAGCATTCTCACGGCGAAAGCTATGTCAGGCCTTGTGGCAGTGGTTGCGTACATCAAACTTCCGATAGTGCTAGAATACTCCAGCTGCCTGACGCTTTCCCTCGAGTTTGGCTTCAGCTTCTGATCACCCCTGTATGGCGTATCGATCCCTGGAAGATCCTTATACCCATAGCGTGTGAGCATCTTCTCAATGTAGTGAGATTGTGACAGCGCTACTCCAGTGTCTGTCCGGATGATGTTTATGCCCAAGATGACATCTGCATCCCCCAAGTCCTTCATACTGAATTTGGTTGAGAGGAACTTCTTTGTCTCCGTGACACAGCCTATATCCGTCCCTAGGATTAGCATGTCGTCCACGTACAGACAAACGATGACTCCTCTTCCATCAGCGAACTTTGTGTAAACACATTTGTCCATCTCGCTGACTCTGTAGCCGTTTGTCCTAATAACTTTGTCAAACTTCTCATGCCACATCTTGGGAGCTTGCTTCAAACCATACAATGATTTCACCAACTTGCAGACTTTGTCTTCAAGACCTTTGACGACAAATCCATCTGGCTGTTGCATGTAAATCTCTTCGGTCAGCTCCCCATTCAGGAATGCTGTCTTTACATCCATCTGATGTATCACCAACTTATGTATAGCTGCTAGAGCGATTAACATTCTGATGGTGGTCATCCGAGCTACTGGAGCGTACGTGTCAAAGTAGTCTATCCCCTGTTTCTGAGAAAATTCCTTGGCTACCAGCCTGGCCTTGAACTTGTCAATAGTTCCATCTGCCTTCATCTTCTTCTTGAAGATTCATTTACATCCGATGGGCTTTTCTCCTTCAGGTAGATCTACCAACACCCATGTGTTATTGGAGGTGATAGAGTCAAATTCGTCATTCACTGCCTCATTCCGGAAGATAGCATCTCTGGTCTTCATCGCCTCATCATAGGTAAGCGGATCTGCTTCCACATGATAGGTGACAAAGTCAACTCCGAAGTCTTTAGGTCTCCTCGCTCGCTTTGCTGACGGCTCTGCGAGTTCTGGTACAAGAGTTGTTTCATCAACAACAGCTTCTTCTTGGACTACTGGCCCATATGAGATTTCAGTCTCATTTGCACCTACATCATTTTTCGGAATGTCCGAAAGAACAATGTTTTTGTCTTTTGCAAACTTGTCTTCGAAGTATTCAGCATCGCGAGATTCGATGATATGATTTGACTCAATATCAAGAAATCTCCGAGCATCACTCTTCTCGGCATACTCCAAGAAAATCGCCTTCATAGTCCTTGTCCCCAGCTTCTGAATCTTCAGATCTGGGAGCTTCACATACGCCAGACACCCCCACACTCAAATGACATTCAAGTTTGGTCTGACTTTGAACCAGAGTTCATGAGGAGTTACGTCCGAAGTTGCATATGGCACTCTATTCAGAATGGAAGTGGCCGTTAATGCAGCTTCTCCCCAGTAGCATTTTGGAAGACCTGCAGTAAGCAGCATTGAATTCATCATTTCTGTTAATGTTCGGTTCTTCCTCTCTGCTACTCCGTTGGATTGAGGAGAATATGGAGCAGTAGTCTCGCATATGATTCCATGTTCTTTGCAGAACGATGCGAAGTCATGAGACCTGTACTCCCCTCCTCGATCACTTCTCAACCTCTTGAGTTGTTGTCCTGTCTGCCGTTCAGCTTCGGCCCTGAACTCTCTGAACTTCTCGAAAGCTTCGTCTTTAGTCTTGAGCAAGTAGACGAACGCGTATTTTGAGAAGTCGTCGATGAAGGTTATGAAATACTTCATCCTGGCCTTCGTGGAGAAATGTTTGAAGTCACAGATATCGGAGTGTACCAACTCCAGAAGATCTGTGCTTCGATTGACCTGATGAAAGGGTTTCCTTATGATCTTCGTCTGAGCACACACTTCACACTTCTCCACCTTACCTCCACATTTGGAGATAAGTCCTAGACTAAACATTTTGTAAATTCTTTTACAATGAACATGTCCTAGTCTATTATGCCACAACTCAAGAGAATAATCAGAAAATGCAACTGCATTAATGTCATTAAACTGGTTGACAAGCTGAATTTTAAACATTCATTCGGTTTGATAAGCCTTCCCGAAGTATGTTCCCTTCTTGGACATCACCATCTGACCAGCATTGATGTCCATCCTCAAACCTGCGTTGCAGAGCAGGCTCCTAGAGATCAGGTTCTTGGCAATCACCGGAACATGCTTCACACCTTGAAGCGTCAGAGTGTTCCCAGAAGTGAGTTTCAGCTCCACAGTCCCGATCCCCAGAACTTCAGCTTGGGCCTGGTTCGCCATGACAACCTTCTCAGATATCGGCTGGTACGTGACGAACCATTCCTTGCCAGAACAGACATGGCAAGTCGCACCAGTGTCTATCCACCAGTCAGAGTCAACCCCCACAGTTGTGACCTGTGCGATCATAGCAACAATATTAGAAACCAATGAAACCTTACTAGGCTCACCTTTCTCTGATTGTTTAGGCTTGGATCTGCATTCACTCTTGTAGTGGCCTTTCTTGCCACAATTGAAACAAGTCACGTGGGACTTGGACTTCTGTTGCTTGAATGAATGACCCTTCACTTTTAGATTAGTGAAATCCTTCTTCTTGTGATGAGAAGCCGCCTGCTTTCCCTTGGGATCTCTCGTCTGCACTAGATTGGCCTTAGCCAACTGTTTGGACGGAGTGTCCATCTTCTGTTGGGAACGCATCTCGTCCTCAACATGGATCTCTTGAAGTAGATCTTCCAAGCTAATGTCTAGCTTCTTTCTGAGCATCCTTGCATAGAAGGTACTCCATCCAGCAGGAAGTTTTGAGACGATCCCTCCAACGGCAAACTTGTCGGGAAGGGGCATCTCTTCGTCTTCCAGTTTCTGACGCAGCTTCAGAAATTCCTTCACCTGTGGCAACATGGACTTCTCGTCCTTAAAGAGCAATTTGTGATATTTTTCAATCACAAACATCTTGCTCCTGTTCCTGTCTTCTTCATACAGTTTTTCCACAGACTCCCATATGTCTCTGGCAAATTCCTTCGTCGAGTAGGATTCTGCCAGGGAATCCTCCATAGCATTCAGGATGAGAAGCCTGCAGATGCTATTTTCCCTTCTCCATTTGGCCTGGAGTTTGGTAGCCGCATTGATTGCGGCAGTAGACCCAGTGTCTGGAACAGAAGGTTCTTCCTCCAACAGTACATGATCAACGTCTTTGAGTTGAAGAGTTAGATAAACCTTCCTCTTCCAGACTTGATAATGCTCTCCATCGAACTTTTTCAACTTGCAGTAGTCCGATTGGATGAGCGAAGCATTAATGTTTTCCATCTACAAGGATCTTGCTTTGAGATTGTTAATCCCGGGGCTTGACCAAAGATGAAAAAACTGATGCAATCGAGATCTGAGAGTCACACAAAAAACTTTGCAGTGATCAAACTCAAGATCTACGATGATAGAAAAAGCCAAATAGCCAGATTACAATATGAATGAGGAAAATAGAGAAGAGAAGATCTCTCGTTCTTCCTTGCAAACGTGTTGCAATTTTGCAAACGTGTTGCAATTGGGACAACGAGTTACAATAATCTAGAGAAAGATGTGATGAAGAAAAGTTGCTGGGGTGTCAAAATACCGTTGCTCAAAGCAAGATTCGTCCCACACGAATTGCTTCCAGGAACCAGCAAGTTGAAGAACTTGTGGAACGCTCGAAGTCACCTCTGTTCTGACTCCTCGGAAGGACATGCAATGGCGGCAGCATCTCCCTCTCTTTCTCTCTCTTTTCTGACTTATAAAATTCGTAGTGTTCCACAAAGGAGGCCAGAAGAGAGTATAAATAGAGAGAGGGTGGAAACCCTAGCCGCCTCTTCAGTTATGGAAAGATTGAATCAAATCCCACAAAGATAGCAACGAAATTAATTCAAATCCCACAAAGATAGCAACGAAATTAATTCAAATCCCACAAAATGTGGATCTGAATTAATCGCATATGGCCGCAAGTGCCGCATGACTGCTGACGTGCTAAGTGCGCCAACAAAACGTCACATGAGCCCATGAGCCCGAGTCCGAGTCGCTAAGTCCCTTTGGGGCTTAGCTCCAAATGGAATTAATCCAAGAGAATGACAAAAGCATTAATGCTTAATCCTTGGAGCCTTATTCTTACCTCCTAGTAAAATCACCCACATGGTTCCTTCCTTAGGGTCACCACCCCATGTATATCTCTCAACAACACAACCAAGTATATATGTTGAGATAACTCATGATGCATTTCCGATGTGGGACTAAACTTTTACAAGGCATGTTGAGAGCAAGCTCTCTCCATGTAAAGAAAGCACCAACAATATGATAAATTGAAAATGTCTGCTGGGCTCTCACTGGACCAATACTGGCGTTCAAATTTGATAAATTGAAGATGTGATTTTGACTGGGTTACTTTTATTTCAGTATGCCATCTTTTTTAAAAACTGTACTATTCTCTCATTTTAGACAACTGCTTTCTTCTTGCAATTTTTGACCAGTTTTGAAATTGGCTTATCACTAACCAATGTGTCTATTGACTATGGTAATTTATCGAGGTACTACAAAATTTATTCAGGACTAGTCCAGTATCGGGGTTAGCCCATTTCAGTGAAACTTTTACTCAAGACAGTAAAAAACTTACTAGAGGATGCCCCTCCCAAACCCTCCAAAGTTTTAATTCTAACTTTTATTATCTCTCTTCAAAACCCTAAAGCTTCACTTCAAAACCATTCTTCCTTCACTTCAAACCCTAAGGGGACGTTTGGTATGCGGAATCCTATATAGCCGGAAATTCTATATTCCCGGGAATCAAATTTCAAGGAATTAAATTTTCTGGAAAATTACATTCTCATGTTTGGTGACAATATAAATATTCCCGGAAAAAAAATAAAAAATAATAATAACGAAAAAAATGAACAAATATAAAAAAACGGGTAAAAATGACAAAAAATCGGTAAAAAACGAAAAAAATGGTAAAAACGACGAAAAATCGGTAAAAACGACAAAATAACAAAAACGATGAAAAACGACAAAAAATCGGTTAAAACGACAAAAATGACCAAAAAGCGACAAAAAATGTATAAACGACAAAAAATAACAAAAAAAAAGGGTAAAAACGACAAAATAACCAAAACACGACAAAAACGACATAAAATCGGTAAAAACGACAAAAAAACCAAAATGCGGCAAAAACGACAAAAAAACAAAAAATCGGTTAAAAACGAAAAAAAATGACAAAAAATGGGTTAAAAACGACAAAAAATCGGTTAAAAATAACAAAAAAATCGGTTAAAACGACAAAAAATAACCAAAGCGACAAAAACGAAAAATAATCGATAAAACGACAAAAAAAAGACAAAAAATCGGTTAAAACGACAAAAAATAGGTTAAAACGACAAAAAAAAAAACCAGAAAGCGATAAAAACGACAAAAAATCGGTAAAAGCGAAAAAAAGCGACAAAAATGACAAAAAAAGACATAAAATCAGTAAAAATGACCAAAAACGACAAAAACGACAAAAAAACGACTAAAAATCGGTACAAATAACAAAAAAAAGCTACAAAAACGACAAAAAATCTCTTAAAACGACAAAAATTGACAAAAAAGCAACAAAAAGGACAAATTGGGTAAAAACGACAAAAAATAATCAAAAAGTGACAAAAGGACAAAAAAAAGGGTAAAAAACGACAAAAAATCGCTTAAAACGACAAAAAAATGGTAAAAACGACAAAAAAATGACAAAAAAAACGATAAAAACGACAAAAAAAGAAAAAATGTTCAAAACTAATCAAAATTGATCAAAAAAGAAGAAAAAAATTTAGACAATTTTTTTTTTCCCGGGCAAAAAAAAAAAAAAAAAACCCACATATTCTCAAGGGATAGAATTCTCATATTTTGTGGGTAAATTATTTACCCGGGTATTTATAATTTCCGGGAATAAATTTTTTATAAGCCAAACAAACGTGGTAATAGATTTCCATCTTAAATTTTTCCGGGAATAAAAAAAATACCGCGTACCAAACGCCCCCTAAACTTCTTCCTTCCCCACCTTAAGATGGCACCCAAAGTTTCTCCACAATCAACTACAAATCTTCTTCCTCATCTTTTCCATCTCTAATTTTATGTTTGTATTTTTGTTTCATTTTTATAAATCTACTTCCCAATTTTTTTAATGTCCAAATATCATAGTTTAGTAACATAAAATAAGTTTAGGATGAACTTTCGTCGGATTTCTGAAGTTTTAAACCCATTTTAGGGTTTGGAACTTCGGACAATCGCGACCGGAAAGCATCAAGTGTGTAGAAAATTTCTAAATGGTAAAAACGACGAAAAATCGGTAAAAACGACAAAATAACAAAAACGATGAAAAACGACAAAAAATCGGTTAAAACGACAAAAATGACCAAAAAGCGACAAAAAATGTATAAACGACAAAAAATAACAAAAAAAAGGGTAAAAATGACAAAAATAACCAAAATACGACAAAAACGACATAAAATCGGTAAAAACGACAAAAAAAACAAAATGCAGCAAAAACGATAAAAAAACAAAAAATCGGTTAAAACGAAAAAAATGACAAAAAATGGGTTAAAAACGACAAAAAAATCGGTTAAAAACAACAAAAAATCGGTTATAAACGACAAAAAATAACCAAAGCGACAAAAACGAAAAATAATCGATAAAAACGACAAAAAAGGACAAAAAATCGGTTAAAACGACAAAAATCGGTTAAAACGACAAAAAAAAACCAAAAAGCGACAAAAACGACAAAAAATCGGTAAAAGCGAAAAAAGTGGCAAAAATGACAAAAAAGACATAAAATCAGTAAAAATAACCAAAAAGCGACAAAAACGACAAAAAACGACTAAAAATCGGTACAAATAACAAAAAAAAGCTACAAAAACGACAAAAAATCTTTTAAAACGACAAAAATTGACAAAAAAGCAACAAAAAGGACAAATTGGGTAAAAAACGACAAAAAATAATCAAAAAGTGACAAAAGGACAAAAAAAATGGGTTAAAAACGACAAAAAATCGCTTAAAACGACAAAAAAAATGGTTTAAAACGACAAAAAATGACAAAAAAAAACGATAAAAACGACAAAAAAAGAAAAAATGTTCAAAACTAATCAAAATTGATCAAAAAAGAAGAAAAAAATTTAGGCAATTTTTTTTTGCCCGGGCAAAAAAAAAAAAAAAAAAACCCACATATTCTCAAGGGATAGAATTCTCATATTTTGTGGGTAAATTATTTACCCGGATATTTATAATTCCCGGGAATAAATTTTTTATAAGCCAAACAAACGTGGTAATAGATTTCCATCTTAAATTTTCCCGGAAATAAAAAGAAATACCGCGTACCAAACGCCCCCTAAACTTCTTCCTTCCCCACCTTAAGATGGCACCCAAAGTTTCTCCACAATCAACTACAAATCTTCTTCCTCATCTTTTCCATCTCTAATTTTATGTTTGTATTTTTGTTTCATTTTTATAAATCTACTTCCCAATTTTTTTAATGTCCAAATATCATAGTTTAGTAACATAAAATAAGTTTAGGATGAACTTTCGTCGGATTTCTGAAGTTTTAAACCCATTTTAGGGTTTGGAACTTCGGACAATCGCGACCGGAAAGCATTCAAGTGTGTAGAAAATTTCTATAGTCACGTATGTTGTTAGGACTGTAGAAATTCTACAGTTCTGAAACATACATGACTGTAGAAAATTTCTACCGTCCTGAATGGAACTTTGATACTTTGAATGTTATGATAAGTGGTTTTTTTTTTCTTCTTCTGATATTTGAAATATTTCTTTATGCTATAGTCGCGTCCCTAAGAAGGACCTTGACGACGTAGGTACTAAAAGAAAGCACCCGACTCCGTCCGTACACAATGTTGAGGAAGTTATTGAGACACCCCTCACTATCGTAGAAACCGAGGCACCCTCTCAAGCTATCAAACGCCGAACGAAAAAGATTGCAACTCATTCGAAGGAACCGGCTCCTAGTAGTCCTTCTTCTTTCGATGATCACATACCTATTGTCCGAGAAGGGCCAAATGATGGTTATGGACCTTCTGAGCATCTGGATAGTTCTACCAAGACTCGTCCAAACGGTTGCTCTATGTTGAAGTCGATTGAGAACCACATTGCATACCAAATATGGAACGATCCGGCAAGTACATTACGTTATGATAAATTCATTTTTTTTAAATAATTATATTTGATAGTTCTAATTTCATCCATTTGTCTACTTTTCAGGAGACCTCTCGTATGCTAACAGTCGTCAACCACAGAAAGAAGTGCAATACCTGGAGGTTTGACCAATTA
Organism: Iris pallida; assembly: GCA_029216955.1. NCBI lineage: Eukaryota > Viridiplantae > Streptophyta > Magnoliopsida > Asparagales > Iridaceae > Iris > Iris pallida. The sequence goes on from JANAVB010001400.1 coordinate 5,042,539, forward strand.
GGGGAAGTCGTCAAGGCCAAAATTAAGCCCACTGGTCTGCAAAATTTGGCAAAATACGCATATAAGACGGTGGACAACGCACTCATATCCGCATTTGTAGAGCGTTGGCACCCAGAAACCAACACTTTTCATCTCCCAGGAGGGGAGATGACGATTACCCTAGATGACGTCCATCACATTTTGGGCCTTAGGGTTGATGGTCGTGTCATGATGAATGACAATTTTTCTGAGAAGGGCTTTGAGTGGTACGATGAGATCGTGAAACATGTCTCAAATTCTCTTGGAGTAGATGCTGAGACTTTTACAACCCTTTCCCACTTCAAGAAGTCGTACGGACTTCCTTTGGGATATTTGGAGAAGACATTCGATGCCACGGAGGCCGTAGGTGATAATGTCGATCGGGTGGCCCGTGGATATATGCAGTTCATCTTAGGGGCTGTCGGCATTCCGGACAAGTCCGGAATGTCGCATGCCAAATATATCTTGAACTTTGCGGACCTATCTACGGTGGAAGAAATATCTTGGGGAAGCGGTATTCTAGCGCACCTTTATCGCGAGCTTGGTGTGGCATCTCGCATCGGTTCCAAGACAATATCAGGATGTCAGACTTTATTACATGTAAAGAAATTTCTTTCTCAACTTCTATACATAATATGATATTTCGGTGTTTAATGTGATACTATTCTACGTACAGGCATGGATATACGAGCACTTTCCGATGCTAAAACGGGCTACATTTAATGAAGAGTATGACGAACACCTGCCTAGAATGTGCAGATGGAAGCCGACTAAGGAAAATGTCAAATGTCCGCATACGTTGGTCGCCCTACGCAATGCACTTGAAGATATGCGGGGAGAAGAGGTGACTTATCACCTTTATTTTTATTTTTTTTATCCTTTTGTTTCCTAATAATTTACTAAATTACGTAATGTTCACTTTACTATGTTAAAGATAGTTTGGGATCCATATCGAGATTTACGGAGTAGTAGTCGTCCATTGCAACCAGTCGCTTTATTACATGGTTTGTTAAGTTGTCATGATATCGAGGAACCTTATATGCCTGATAGAGTGCTTCGCCAATTTGGCTATGTACAAACGGTTCCGACGCGTTTATTGAAAATGGTGAGTGCTCCGAAAGGGACAAAACCCTCAAACTATGTTCCGATGGAATACAACCGGGCCTCAGATTTCTTCAATGAACGACAACGTCATGTTATCAGAGAATCAGAACGACAAGCAGTGGTTGAGATATCAGATTGTAGCGACGATTACATTGCGTACTATGCGGATGTCGGACATCCTATGTTATTGAACCCTGACAATCGTAAAGGCGATAAAGTGCCTGTAGCATCCTCTCTTCCCGCCAAATCAGTATTGTATGCTGCATTGCTCAAGATGGTGAGGAATAAATTATTGAAATTTAAGATTTCTATATACTTATAGCCTAACAAATTTTTTTGTATGCTTTTCATACAGGCTAACAAAGCTAAGAAGTTGGGAAAAATTCTCGCCAATTGTAAGGGCGAGAACTATATTGAAATCAATGAGCAGTTACAGAACATTGACAACATTATTGATTTTCCTTTCTTTGAAAATAGGGAGTAGCATACAAAGAAGCTAAATGATAGTTAGACCCTGTTGGTAGTTGAAACTTAGAAGTTGGCTGTTACAATTTGATGTTTGTGTTGTGATTAGAGCTATCAAATGGGCCGGATGTACTAGAATGGGCGAGACATGTTGTAATATCCAAAATGCTTATGGATAAAGAAAAGAGACAAACTAATGGTCAATTGCTCTAGACAGGGAATCATGTTGGCCTTGGGTGGAATACTAGAAGTAGAAGATGCTCGGAACTTTCATTCACTAAGGCCATTTTGGGGGTTCATGCAGTATATTGAACTTCCGTCGATGTTTGGATGTTCCAAAACCATTCACATCGACTTTTTTATACATCAGCAACAACAACAGTACAATGAAGACTCTCTCAAGGTTTTCTGGGGTGAACTGGAAATTTACATTCAATTCCATTATGGTCGAAAATGCATGACCATCAAATGCATGTCATAAGTTGTTAGGTGTAACATTCTGGATTTATTTATGCATTAGATATCTGAAATAATATTGTCACGTCCCAATACCGGAATACGGGAACGGACATATGTCAGTTACACCATATAAGGTACGAAGACGTCATACGACGATCACGACTATCAATTTTGTTGGGTATCCTAAAATGCAATCAATCTATGGTCTAAACTCGATCTCATATCCATGGACAATAATAATAAAATAACAGTAAGAGCGATAATCATATAGAAGGCATGTAGGACCAAACGGTCGAAATACTCATGAAAACCATGAAGTCTACAGTATGAAATAATGTAGACAAGAATAAATTTCCATAGTTCTTAGCATGGTCTGGAACTGAAGCACATCCTCCAAGTCAAGTCTGAAATATCCACAGAAACTGTAACTGACAATCTGGAAACAATTCAGGGTTGCTCAGACCAACTGCAACAAGTACCAGAAAGGAAGGCTCAAGGATGGACGAAAAATTTCAACAAAATAAGATATATGGCAGGTAAACATATATGAACAACAAGAGTCAGGGTAAAGGATCATGATGTACCAACGCACGATTACAGAATGCAGGGCCGGCCTTGAGTTTATGGGGACCCTGGGCAAACTTTCAAAATGGGGCCCATACAAATGAGGCCCATATATAATAATAACAAAATCCTGAAATAAAGTAAATTAAAAAATTGTTACAGCCAAGGATTGAACCTAACCTCTAGTATGCAAGTATAACCTAATAACCACTACACCACAACTATTTTGTGTTAAAAAAGAATCATGTTACATATTTGTTCTATTTTAGGTACAAATTATAAATATACATATGTAAAAATAAATTTTTTGGGCCCCCAAATTTTTTGGGGCCCTGGGCGGTTGCCCTGGCCGCCCTGGGCCAGGGCCGGCCCTGACAGAATATAAGACAACAATCCAACAATCCAACAACTAACATAGGTAAGGAACCAACAATCATCACAGCCATCCTTACATCCACTAATACCAGCATCGCCAATTGAAATTTGTAGTCTGTCATCGGGACAATAATTCACCCCTATACCAAACAAGGACAAGAAAATGAATTGTCGCACCGGGACAACATTATGTACCAGCCAGCTTAGCAAGCAGCAAGCCATACAATCTAGGGGAATAAACGGCTACTCAAATGCCTACAGCTTACTATGTGGAGAATGGGTTACCCCAACAATGCAATATATAGGAATTCTCTGATTGTGCCTAGCGCTGGGCATGGGTCGGGCCGAGTCCAAATTTGATGGAACCGGACCGGACCCGTCCTTTGGCGGGACGGGACGGACCAAAAAATTGTTAGAACCGAACCGGACTCGACCTGTTTGAAACAGATTCGAACTAGACCGGTCCGCGGGTCCAAACAGGTTCAGTAACAAACATTCTGAATTACTGGCAGATGGATCACCAAATAAAAGAAGTAGAGTAAAAATGAGCAAAGCATACTTTTGGCATTACATGAATCCCAAAGCTTAGGGTCTGTTTGGATAGGCTTTCTGAAATTTTGTTCTGAAAACAGTTTTTTGAAAAAAGTTATAAAGTTGTTTTCTGAGTGGAGATATTCTGAGTTTGCGTTTGGTTAACTTTCATCTGAAAAGTGATTTAAAATTTTCTTTTTGGAGATTATGTTTGGTAGAATATTTTTAGAGAGTAATTTCTTAACCGTGTCCACACTCTTCTGTGTCCATGTATGTCCAATAAATAATTTTTTGTATCCGACACACGTGTCCACCACAGATGTCGAGATTCGACGAGGAGAACTCGAGACCGCCGCCGGTTCGCAGCCGAGCGAAGGACTCGGCAGAGGAGGAGCTCGCGGCGGAGGTCCACCTGAGCCGCCGCGTGCTTCGCCAGGTCCGCAGCCGCGCCAGCTGAGCCGCTGTCGTGCGTGTGCAGCCGGTCCGCCACCATCACGCCACCGGGTCACCGCGCGTGCGTAGCCGGTGAGAAAAACCTAACCCTAGCTTGTCTCGATCTGGGTCAACGAAGCTCGAATGATGACGGCGGCTGCGAGGTCATTACGAGTTCGTCGTGGCCGCGTCGTCGAGGTCGACATCCTTCGTTGAGAGATGAGCTCCATCGGCCGAGCATGGCTTCGACATCCCTCGACGAGCTCGAGGTGGCCGAGCCTGGCCTTCCTCTCCATGGCCTTCGACATCACTGTCGAGACCCGCTGTGGAGGTCGTGATCGATCTCCGCCGGCTGGACTCTGTTGAGACGACCTCATTGAGGTATATCGAGAGGATCTCGTCGAGGTCGAGAGTTCCCCGCCGGCCGGCTGGCCGCTGTCGAGACAACCCGCCGTCGAGAGTCGACTTCGTCGAGGTCTGCCATGGGAGGGGAGGAAGGAGATGGGAATACGTAGGAGAGAGAGAGGGAGAGAGGGTTGAGAGAATGAGGGAGGAGAGGTTTGGTGTGGTGGAGCTCGCCAAAACTTTAGGAATCAACTTTCTGAGAGCAGGTTTTTCCTACTCCCCAAAAGTTGGTTTTTAACTTCGTTTTTGAAATTTTTTTTTGGAAAGTAATCTTTGAATAGGAGCTGCCAAACACGTTTTGGCTTTGGAGTTTAAACTAAAAAAATGAAGTTTAAAATGACAACCAAACACTGCCTTAACTTCCTTAACCACATCTTTTCTCATGCACAAACAGGTCTAAAATATTACATAAAGAGTCGCAGAAAAAATATAAAAATCATAATATTTGGAAGGCTTCACCTCGACGGAGGAAACTTTGATACAGAAGGATGTATCAAAATTTTAATGCACCCTTTGTATGACAAATGGGCCTCCCTCTCACTTTGTAAAACATGTGTACATAAAGTTTGAAAATGGACCCACTTGTCATACAAAGGAGATATCAAAATTTTGTTACCTTCTTCTGTATCAAAGAGTCTAAAATTTTACATAAAGAGTTGCAGAAAAAATATAAAAATCATAATATTTGGAAGGCTTCACCTCGACGGAGGAAACTTTGATACAGAAGGATGTATCAAAATTTTAATGCACCCTTTGTATGACAAATGGGCCTCCCTCTCACTTTGTAAAACGTGTGTACATAAAGTTTGAAAATGGAGCCACTTGTCATACAAAGGAGATATCAAAATTTTGTTACTTTCTTCTGTATCAAAGTTCTACTCGACATCGATGCCCCTTAATTGCAATAAATGTTACATACAACATACTACATCCCACAATCTCAGCTTCATACAACAAAAGCTAAATTTTCATTGTTTGCTTTACTCCATATATAAACAAGGAATTACGTTTATGAAATTTGCTTTCATCTGTCTTTGATATTGCTATCTACTACGCCATTGGTCCAACGATATAACAAACTTTGCAAAAATTGGGAATGAAATAACAAACTTGCAAAAAATGGTAATGAAATATTTAGGGTCGGCTCCTCTCAAGTGAAGAGTAAGTGACTCAAGTCTGGTGTCAAGACTCAAGAGTCTAATAAAAATATAAAATTTTAGGAATTTTCAAATAAACTGGGCTGGGCCAGAACACCGTTTGTTTCGGAAACACGACCTGTCCCACCCTATGAATATCATGTAAACCCTAAATTTTCAAATTATATTATTGTATTTATTTAAATATAAATACTGCATTGTTTAAATAATAAATAGTTTCTAATTTTATTGTTAATAAACTTTAATTTAGCCATCGTAGCAATTTTTGTTACACTATGTAAATACAATGTAAATTGTACATATTTATATTAGAAATAATATAAAAATATTTTGGAAAATTTTCTTTATTTATTTAGATTTTTTTTGTCACACACACACACATATATTTTTAAAAAACATTTTCTCGCGAGTAATTGAATTATCGCGAGAAATTAATTTCTTGCGAGATACACATCACAGAACCAAATCGAACCCCCCTTTACAAAGAGCGCAACTCTTCACAACTCGCGCGAACCCCTGCTCCGTTAAAATTTCTCCCGACCACTTCTCTCTAACCCCAAACTCCTGATCTCCAACCACCCCGACGACCCAGCGATCTCGGCACCACTGTCAGACCACCTTCGGCCGACCACAACCGCCGGCGTCGCCGTCGAATCCGCCCCCCACAACATCAGTCCCAACCTCAATTACCCATGTTCTCCACTCTCTTTCTCCTTGTATACTTGTCTGTTTCGCGAACCGTAAAAAGTTACGGAGAGCCTACATGACCCTCTAGAACTCTCTTCAAGTAGAATAAATTTAGATGTCCCGAATTGATCGAAAAATCGATCCAAAGTTGACGAAAAACTAGATTCCAAAACTGTCAAAAACAGTCAAACTACCCTAATTTGCACACTGTTTTCTTCCAAATCATGCACGATTTTTAAATTATATTTGTAGGCATTTGTTGACAACATATAGGACATCATTACTCAGTTTTTTATATTTAATAATAGTTGATTATATTATGTTTAAATTCATTTCCAAAACACCAAATAATTTTCCGATACGACGTGCGCCCCGACAAACCGGACGACATGGTCGTAACCCATGAGTATCGAAAGATGTGTATGGATGTTGTCAATGTGTGGGATTCGACGGAACTCGATTTCGTTGTGTGTGTGCGACGAAATCGAACCGTATCCATCAAAAGTTCCGGTATTGGCATTTTGCAAACTTCGTGCCCAATTTTAAACCATTCATCGGATTGAGACGAAACTTGCGCCATCGGATTCAGAACATTTTTTTGGTCCAGGTAGCCAGGTTTGGTCCGATTCTGAGAAGGTTGACCGGAACGCTATTTTGGCGGGCTCGCGACCCGATCTAACGTGTGAATTTGTACACAGCTCACCGTAATTCAACTTTGGACATACAATTGAGTTTGTATCGTCAAACCAGATCCGTTGACATATTATTTGATGACCTTTAGAGATCTTAGTTCTGGCACGCTTTTCGGTGTAAAGCGGGTCCAATGGCGGATACCGAATAGACCCAAAATTATGATTTTGCCTCTATATCCAGAATTGGATTTATGGGTAGGTGAACTTGGACATTTTTTTATGAAAAAAATGTTCGTGATGTTTATTTTAACATGTGCGGGAGTTGATGTTCTCAGTCTTTGCGTTCTGACGATCTGAGTCACTGGACGTTGATTCTTCATACCACTCCAAACAGGATATCTTGTCATTATTACTAATCTTTATGTTTATTTATTTCTATTATTTCAGTACTTATATCATGTCTGGTTCTATCATACTGTGCGTCCAAATCAAACTTGGGTGCGAGCGACTGTTTTAGTCGTTTTTACTGTTTTAGTTATTTATTTATTTTGTATTGACTTAGAATAGTTGACCACCCCATTGATGTGAGATATTGTGTCACGCCCCAGAACCAGAATACCGAAGAGCGGGAGAATGACTCAGCCAGCTACGTATTACGAGTAGATGAATACCGTATAATACGATCAATGTTGTCTAAAAGACAAGGGGGTGCATACTACATGAAAGTCTTACTAGGGTTACTCAACCTCTATTGTCTCAATCATTCAAACAAGAAACAATAAATAGAGAACATGTAAGATAAAGCAGTAAGGCGTCCCAAACGCTTGGTCAAAATGTTCTTGAGATCTGGCTTTACAAAACATAGCCAGAGGATATAATAAGGTATACATAATCGTTATCAGCTGCAGTCTGACTTAGTTACAATTATGTAAAAGTAAGTACAAGACAATCCGACTAACATGTCGGTGCCAAGCGGCAAAAGTGAAGTAAATAGTAAAAATGAGCAGGGAAACAAGGGACCCACTCGTGTCCTCCGGCGATCATTCCTCTAGTATTGACCATCTTGGAGGTGGAAGTAAGATGAGTCCTCGGGAACTGGCTCTAAATCTGGCCATGCAAAACCAGAGAGGTTAGACCTCTAATAGCAAGTACCGCAAGGAAGCACGATATGAGAAATTGGAACCAGTGATGAGAGTAAGAATATGATAAAAAGGTCTCTGCTTGCTACTGGGGTTCGCATAACATCACGACACTTCAAGCAAACTTCCCAACCAAACAAGGACAGAAGTTGACCCGTCGTGTCCTGACGTTCTGCTAATCTCAGTAGTTAACAGAGTAGGTACAGTGCATAGACAAATCAATTTAAACGGTCATGCAACTACTACGGCTTGCTACTGTAAGTTCCAAATTGCCTTGGAAGTATGCAATAAGGGATTTCTCAGTTCTTACTATGTACAAGCAAAGCTAGTTTATCCAATAATCATTTGCGCCAATCATGAATTAGACGAGTCCCAGCAGGACGCCCATCATCAGTATATATAACAATATAGGCAGATACCACTCACTGCCCGTGTGGCAGATTTGCAGTATCTGTGGGAACCAGCCGACATGTCGGGGCACTAATCGTCCCAAAGATGGCTGCCATGTAAGAACTCGGGAATCCATTCTCTCCATACAATCGTTATTTTATTTAGTTTAATAGTCCCTATGTTGATTGAAATCCCATGCCGTAAATCATGGTCATTCAGAATGAGTACTTCCGTACAGAGTACGATATGCACAACTCTACAACAATACCCGTGCTGTTGGGTTGTAGGTCTTAATAGCGTAATGCAACAATCAAACCTAACCACGGAAGAATCATACCTTGACTGTAAGATGCACATGCTGCCTTTACATAAAAATGGAAGTCAACATGTGTCCATTTGCCAATGTTCGGATCGGCTAGTCGATCGCAATGGTTCATGGTTCATACATGAACGTGTCTCATTCAATTTGATAAGACGACTAGCCAGTCTCTTAGTTCCAACTAGGAAGCATGATCAATTATTAGTCAAGCTAACAATCAATGTCAGTCAATGTCAATCCGGGACAAGGAACAGCTAAAAAGTACTATGGATGGCAATAGAGGGATGCCCATCTATGCGGCCAGAATTGGGTCAGAATCCCATACGGCCCGGGAGCCAAGGGCCATGTTTATCCGGCCAAGGATCGCCATGCGGCTAAAAGCCTATGTGGTAAGTAGCCATGCGGCAAGGAAAGCAGGGTCTCATGCGCCTGAGAGCCAACAAAGCCATGCGGCAAGAGCTAGGCAAGGTCATGCGGCTCGGGGAGAAAAGTTCATGCGGCTGAGGAGAAACAGGGTCATGCGGCTCGGGGAGAAAAGTTCATACGGCTAGAGAGAAAACATGCATATGCGGCTGCAGGGGAAGGTTTCATGCGGCTAATAGCTAGAGATAGCTATGCGGCTGAAAGCCAACCAAGCCATGCGGCCAGAGAGAAAAGTTCATGCGACAAGCGCTGCCAAGTGTCATGCCGCCAGAGGTCCATGCGACAATGGGCCATGCGGCCAGGAACGCATGAAGACAAATGCTTATGCGGCTGCAAGTCAACCAAGCCATGCGGCTGAAAGCCATGCAGCAAGGGCCTATGCGGCCAGAGAGAAAACATGCATATGCGGCAAGGAAAATGGAGTCTTATGCGGCCAAGAGCCAATCAAGCCATGCGGCCAAGGCTGCCGCGGGCCATGCGGCTAAACCACTGTTCTTCTTCTCCACTTTTCCGAGAAGAAGAACCATAGAATCCATGGCTTCCAAGCTCCACTAAACCTTCATTTATGGTCAGAATCCAGACTTTCATAGGTCAAAATGAGGCAGAAAGAAATTTCCTACAATATGGAACCATCAAAACTTGAACACAACAAGGTTAGTTAGATCAAAACCAAAAAATCTAAAAATACAACAAGCTTAGATCTACAAGAAATGAGCCATGAGAATTAAAAATGCTAAGTACTAAAGTGTCTTAGAATCTCGTGAGGAAGACAATGGAACAACAAAAATCGAAATCCATCACGAAGCAAGTTGTACTTGCCTAGCTCTTCTAGGTTGGTGGAAGAGTAATGGAGGTTGAAGAAGAAGTAAATGAGAGTAATGAAGAGAGAAAATGTTGGGGCTTTAAATAGAGATGATGGTAGGTTGGTCGGGTTCATGATGAACCACCAAAAACCCGAAAATAAACCAACCCAAGCCGATCCTAAGAACAAAGCAAAAACAGAAAATAAAATACAGAAAAATAATAAGCATGAAATTGAAGAATTTAAATACAGAACAAATGCATGATAAATATTAAATAAATTCATTCAAGCAGTATACGTATTAAAATACGTATTCTGGGAACGGGGAGTGACATCTCTACCCTCCTTAGAAAAATTTTGTCCTCGAAATTTCAAGTCCAAGCAGGATAGAAACACCAGAACTAAACTAATCTAAGTACAAGCAATTTGAGCAAGCAGCTATTTTACAATGACAATAGCAAGTAATATATCTATATTTATCAATCTACGACATCAAGTAATTTCTACTCATAGGGTGATAAGCATGAGGAATCAAGATAGTCAAGGTATACGAAAGAAATATACATTGTGAGTCAAATAAGTGTGGGTACCGTGATCGGATATCGTCCTCACGTTCCCACTTTGACTCTCCTAAGGAGTGATGATCCCAAGTAACACGGACAAGGCTAATTGTTCGGTTCTTGAGTATTTTCTCCCTTCGGTCCAAAATGGACACAGGCTGTTCCTCGTAAGACAGGCTGGTACCAACAACCAGTTCAGAATGATCGAGGATATGGCTTGGGTCTGATACATACCTACGCAACTGAGATACATGAAATACATCGTGCACCTCTCGTAACGAAGGTGGAAGGGACAAACGATAAGCAACATCGCCTACCCTATCAAGGATGACAAATGGGCCCACGTATCACGGACTCAACTTTCTGCGAACCCCAAATCTAATGACCCTACGAGTAGGTGAGATCTGCAAGAACACGTGGTCCCCAACAGAAAATTCTAGCGGCCTACAATGCTGGTCCGCCCAATGTCAACGTCGATCTTGCGCAACTCGAAGTCGTTCCCTAATTCCCTTAACCACTTCAACCGTCTGATCAATCATTTCTGGACCTAACATCTTCCTCTCCCCGATATCGTCCCATGCTAGTAGCGACCTGCACTTCTTACCATATAGTGCTTCGAATGGTGTCATCTGGATACTGGCTTGATAACTGTTGTTGTACGAGAACTCGACTAAGTGTAGGTGACTCTCCCAAGATCCTCCAAAATCTAGGGTACAAGCTCGTTACATATCTTCTAAAGTCTGAATTGTTCTTTCTGATTGTCCGTCCGTCTGTGGATGGTAAGCCGTGCTAAATCTTAACTTGGTACCCAGACTATGATGTAAACTCTTCCAGAAATGTGATGTAAAACGGGTATCTCTATCTGAGACAATACTAACAGGGACCCCATGCTGCCTGACTATCTGTTGCATATACAACTCTGCCAACTTTTCTGTAGATTGTCCTACTCTAAAAGGAAGAAAATGTGCCACCTTTGTAAGCCGGTCCACTATCACCCAAACTGCATCTTTACCACTTGGCGGTAAACCGGTCACAAAGTCCATGGTGATATGTTTCCACTTCCATTCCAGGATAGGAAGCGGTTGCAATAACCCAGCTGGCCTTTGTTGCTCTGCCTTCACTTGCTGACATATTAAGCAACGTGAAACGAATCTAGTTATCTCTCTCTTCATTCCGTTCCACCAGAAATGCTGCTTGATATCTTGGTACATCTTGGTCCCTCCAAGGTGTATAGTATACTGAGAACTGTGGGCTTCTGTCATAACCTCCTGCCTGATATCTCCACTAGGCACACACAGACGTGATCCAAACCTAAGTGTACCATCTTCGTGAATTTTTATCTCCTTTCTGAGTCCTGACTCACATTCTGTCCTAAGCTTCTGAATCCTTGGGTCCTGTGCCTGAGCTGCCTTGATCCTGTCTACCAAGTCAGATTGAACTCATAGACTTGCCAGAATTCCTATATCACTAGGAAGTATAACCTCGATGCCCATCTCCTGAAGGTCTTCTAAGATATGTTTTTGTGATGTCAACATAAATGCACCGCCTCTCCTGCTAAGAGCATCTACTACCACGTTAGCCTTGCCTGGGTGATACTCAAGCTCCACGTCGTAATCCTTGATCAACTCTAACCATCTTTCCTGTCTCATGTTCAGTTCCTTCTGAGTAAAGATGTACTTCAGACTTTTGTGGTCTGTGTACATATCCGCTCGATCACCGTACAAGTAATGCCTCCATAGCTTCAAAGCAAATACCACTGCCGCTAACTTCAAGTCATGAGTTGGGTAATTCTTTTCGTGGTCTCGAAGTTGTCTAGATGCATATGCTATCATCTTTTCATGTTGCATGAGGACACACCCAAGCCCCTTTCCTAACGCGTCACAATAAACGGTAAAACCTCCGGGTCCAACTGGCAATGTAAGAATGGGTGCCGATATCAATTTCTGCTTCAAATTTTTAAATTATGTCTGGCATTCTGCCGACCAGACGAATGGCACATCCTTTCGTGTCAAGCGGGTCATGGGTGCTGAAGGTCTTGCAAATTCTGATATGAACCTTCTGTAATATCCTGCCAATCCCAAGAAACTACGCACATAAGCTACGGTCTTAGGTACTGGCCAACTCTCTACTGCTTCTACCTTCTTGGGATCCACTCTACCCCAGCCCCTGATATGATGTGTCCCAAGAATGAAATTCGATCCGTCCAAAACTCACACTTGCTGAGCTTGGCGTACAACTGGTTCTCTCTCAGAACCTGTAACACTTTCCTGAGGTGGTCTTCATGCTCTTCTTCACTAGCTTAGTATACGAGAATGTCGTCAAGGAGCACAACGACAAATTGATCTAAGTATGGCATAAAGATGTGGTTCATCAAATCCATAAATATTGCTGGAGCATTGGTCAAACCAAACGGCATAACTAGGAATTCGTAATGCCCGTACTTCGACCTGAATACTGCCTTGGAAATATCCTCTTCTCGAACTCTAACTTGATGATACCCTGATCGAAGATCTATCTTGGAGAAAACTCTTGCTCTGCTCAACTGATCAAACAAGTCATCGATTCTAGGTAGTGGATACTTGTTCTTTACTGTTGCCGCGTTGAGCTTTCTATAGTCAATGTACAATCTTGATGACCCATCCTTCTTCCCTACAAGTACCACTGGTGCTGCCCATGGTGATTCGCTGTCTCGAATAAACTTCTTCGCCTTCAGTTCCTCTACGTGCTGATACACCTTGGTCTGCTCGGAATCTGCCATTCTGTAAACTCGATCTGATATCGATTTAGTTCCAGGTACCAATTCTATACTGAACTCAATATCCCTAACCGACGGCAGACCTGGAAGTTCTTCGGGAAATACATCAATGAACTCTTCAACTACCTTCGGGACTTGAACTTCTCCCATTGCCGCTACTACTCCTTCTTCTTGTTGTTGGGTTGCCACTGATCTGACTAGGGTAAATCGGTCCATGCCTGGAATGTTAAAAGATACATTTCCTCTACGACAATCTATTGTGGCACAACTGTCTTTCAGCCAGTCCGCCTAAGATGACGTCAAAATTCTTCATTAAAAATTCTATCAACCTGGCGGTTAAGGAACGCCCGCACACTACAACTCTACACGCTAGAATAACTCTACTAACTCCTACGAGCCCATTACCAGTGAGTATATTCAACCTCCCTGGCAATGCCTCGAATTCTATTCCTAGTCGTGTCGCAAATTGTGCAGATATAAACGAGTGTGATGCTCCCGAATCAAACAATGCTACTACGGGATATGAGACGACGAGAATGTTACCTGCCACAACATCTCCCGATGCCAGTGCCTCCTCCAAGGACAGATTGAATGCCTGCCCTTGGCCTCCTTGTTGGTTCCCATGCTGCGGCCTAGCCTGGTGCTGCTGCTGGCCCCTGCCTTGGTGATACTGGGGTGGTCTTTATTGTTGTTGCTGCATCGGCGGTCCCTGCTGCCGAAACATCTGAGCCTGTGACATCAATGGACGTTGTGCCAACGGGCTTACTGCCACCGCTGGTCCTCGATACTGGCCTGCCCCTGGTGCTGGCAGAGCAGGAAATTGTTCTACTGGTCCTCCTGACCTCGAATTCATAGGACGTGGAAATCCGATGATCTGGACTTCCACATATCAAACACTGTCCGTTCAATGTTCGACACACATCTCTAGTGTGTCCTACTGTCATGACCCGCACCCGCTATAACGGCACGTGTACGTGACAACGCCCAGCCCTCACCGTAAAAACGATATGGAACGTTGTAGGTTTTCTACTCTAAACAGTTTATATATATATCAAAACTTGTCGAGAATATGGTCAACTCCGAACGGAGGACAAGCAATGAATATAAATGAATGCTCAATCACAACTCTAAGATGATAAAGTAAAGACTGAAAGATAAAGACAACACGACGATAATAAAATAATAACCTGTCAAGTCCAACACAAGAATATACAAGTCTAAGTCTCTAATACAATCCATAATAATAACAGTCTCAAAAGTAGCTGGAGACAAGGTCCAGTACAAAAGACCTACTCTAACTAAGCAATAGGTAAGGTCTCGTCAGGCGGAGCTAAGCCCTACTGGACCAAAGTCTCCAAGTCTAGGCCCACTACGTCATCCGGACCGTAGTAGTTACAGTAATCCCCCTCGTCGGCATCTGTAATATTTGTCAACATATCCTGTCAGGATGGAACGAGTACAATCTACTAACAACAGTTCACAAGATATGACAAAAGCTATAAGACCGTAAATAGAGAGTATATACAAGAAATCATGGAATGTACATGTGAGTATCATGGCAAGGTAAGCTGTAAAACTAGAGCTAGAACAAGGCAAGTAAACTGATCATGGCATGTACAAGAATCAAGAATCATATATCTAGGTGTGTGAGTACTAGCTACAATATGTTGTCGGCTTGGGTCTGCACAAGGTCTACTGATCAGCCAATCCTACGTGGAGTGTAGGATTGGTAGCATTCAAGGTCTACAAGAATAAACAAGGTGGATAATGACCACACATCTACACTAGTACTCCCTGTCCCCGACTGGTAGAGTGGATCCAAGCAAGACACGTTATGACACGGAATTCTACGAGAAGGGAGCAAGTCTCCTCGAGAATCGGTGTCCATATACTATACAAGAACTACAAGGGGCTTGCACAAGATATACCAAGATAACGAGGAATAACATCTCATGTTGGGATCCATGAATACCAATCCGTGTGACCAATGTGTCGAGAACAAGCATATCTACACTAATTACATGAATTATAACAATCATCGTAAATTGGAAAAGTGTCAGAGAATGTACTCGCCTGTAATATGGTATGATATGTCAACTGGAGCAAATGCAGCGTCTCGAGGACCTATAGAGAACAAGACGTATCAATACTACATTTAGGAATTAAAGTCAAGACAATTTAAATCCTATTAAGTCATTCTAGGTCAAGACACATCAAACTAGACTGTACGAGGTCAACCTAAGTCATATTAGGCCTAACCAGGTCAAACTGGGTCAATGCAAGTCAAACGGAATTAATCTAGGTCGATTTGAGTCAACAGTTGACTTTTGGTCAACTGGTCAACTTTGGTCAACTTCGGTCAACTCTGGTCAACCCGAGGTCAATCCTAGGTCAATGGTGAATAATAGTTGACTTTCGGTCAACTACTCAAGTCTAATGGAATTTGGGACTAAATTAGGTAAAGTGTTGACCCATAGTTGACTTTTGGTCTAAAAAGTCAACCGTGGTCAACCGAGGTCAAGACTAGGTCTAGGCGACTATTTCTAACTATTACCAACCTCTACAACCCATATCCAAGTCCATCTTGGACTTCGAAACTCAAATCTTGGCCGTAGGCCAATATCCTATTTTACCCTTAAAAAGGGTAAAATTATAACTTAGGCAATTATCAAGTTAGCCTACCTACACTTGGTATTTTGACCCGTGCTCCCTAGGGTAGTAAGATACTAGCCTATACATATATTACCTACCAAGATACATAGGTAAAGCGGACGTCTAGTCCACCCTACGGCCTATTGCCGGTATCTTGAATATTTCAAGATACGCAATGGTGGCGCGATACCGGCGCCCTACAACCCCGATTTCCACTCGGGAGTCTACCCGCAAAATCTAATTCATATAATCTAGGTCTACGCCAAGTTTCATCGCGTTCCGATACTCGGAGCTCAAATTCACTCTCTAACTCGATTTCCTCTAAAACTCCCTTCTAGCTCTTATTCTAATTCTCCTTCTTAACTCTTCTTCTAACTTCTTCTTCCTATTCCTCCTCTAATTCTTCTTCTAACTCCTTCTTCCTATTCTTCTTCTAATTTTCTAACTTCTTCTAATTTCCTTCTTCTCTAACTTCTTTCTAACTTTCTTGAACTTCTTAGTCTTCTTCTTATTCTTCTTCTTAACTTCTAATCTTCTTTCTAATCTCTTCTAACCATCAAATTTCTATATATATATATATATATATATATATATATATATATATATATATATATATATATATATATATATATACATATATATACATATATGGGGGGGTTTATAGGCTAAATAGGGGGCTAAATAGGACTGAATGTGGGGGGGGGGGGGGGGGGGGGAGAACTGGCAGCAGCTGCTGCCAGTTGCTGCTGCTGCTGGTGCAGCTGTAGCTGCTGCTACTGCAGCTTCTCTTTCTGCTGCTGCAGCTTCTCTTGCTGCTGCTGCAGCTCCTCTTCTTCTTCTCCCTCTTCTATCTCCCCTCCACTTCTCCTCTTCTCTACCCTCTATATATATATATATATATATATATATATATATATATATATATATATATATATATATATATATATATATATATATATTTAATATATATATATAGATACATATATATATATATCTAACCTTCTATTTACATATATATCTATATATACACACACAAAAACTCACATCTATATATAAATATACATACACACACATTTATATATATATATATATATATATATATATATATATATATATATATATATATATATATATATATATATATATATATACCCACATATCCTTATATATATAAATATATATATACACACACCTATAGATATATATATATATATATAGACACACACACTCACTCACACACTACCACCACCACTCTCATGACAACACCACCACCACTCTCATGTCAAACACCACCACCACTCCCATTCCTCTACACTCACACACACAAATACATCTTAATATATATATATATATATATATATATATATATATATATATATATATATATATATATATATATATATATATATACTATTCTAATTCGAGAACCCCCAATTTCCTTAAACTAGATTTTAGGAAACCTAAGAAAAAGCTATGGTCAAAAGATGGAGAATAATCTCCTCTTCATTTATTGTGAAGGAGATATAGGGAATAGAGGAATTAATGATAGATTAAATGCATACCTAGATTTGGGTTGCTTGAGAGAAGAAATCTTGAAGAGAGGAATAAAATTTGAGAGAGAGAGAGAGAGAGAGTGTTTACTTAGTGAGGAAGAAAGGGGGGGCTCCTACTCATGGCCGGCCATGGCTTAATGGGTTTGGGTTGGGGATCCACTAAGCCCCAACCCATTAGACTTGGTTTAGGTTCAAATTGAATTCGGTTTGGTTCGGTTTGTTTCTAATGAACTAATTAAGTCTCTAAAATGACTAATTAAGCCATGGAAGTTGGGTTCATGATTTCTAACCTAATTTGGATGGTATGTGGGCCAAGTCCAGCTAGTATGTGGGTTCCACTAGGGTCCAGGCTACCCGGGTCTCCAACTTGAGTCCGAATTGGATAAAATCCAAACCAAATCAAATAAATCCCAAAAAATCACATAAAATAAATAAAAATTCCTAAAAATTATAAAACTTGAAAAATGACAAAAATACCCCTAATTCGAAAACTGGAGGTGACAAATCTATCATACTTAAAAAATTTCGTCCTCGAAATTGAATGAGAACTAACACAGCAATCATGAATAGAACAAGGAAAGAAAAAGATAGAATTTTACCTCAAGGCTCGAAGAGATATGGGAATTGCTTCCGCATGTCGTCCTCCCTCTCCCAGGTGGACTCACTTGGAGAGTGGTGTCTCCATGCAACGTGAACCAAGGGAATGACCTGGTTCCGGAGCACCTTCTCTCTTCGGTCCAAGATCTCCACCGGCTTCTCTGGATAGCTGAGTGTCGGTCCCACTTCGATCTCTGAGTGGTCCAATACGTGATTGGGATCTGCCACGTACCGTCTCAGCTGCGACACGTGAAACACGCAGTGCACTCCCTCTAGTGCGGGTGGTAACTCCAGTCGGTAAGCCACTGCACCGACCCTGTCCAAGATACGGAATGGTCCGATGTATCGTGGACTAAGCTTCCCGCCGCCACCAAAATGAATCGTGCCACGCGTCGGAGAAATCCGCAGAAACACAAGATCTCCAACCTAGAACAAAAACACAAGACTTAAAGCTTGATTCTAAAACAATCATAATCAGACTCAAATACTAGAAAAATCTAAACTATACCTCAAACTCCAACGGCCTCCGGTGGCTATCGGCCCAATGCCGCTGCCTATCCTGCGCCACCCGAAGTCGATCGATGATAACCTTGACCTTCTCTGCAGCATCCACTACCATCTCAGGGCCAAGCAAAACCCTCTCGCCAACATCATCCTAAGACAAGGGAGTACGGCACCTCTGTCCGTATAGAGCCTCGAAAGGTGACATCTCTATACTGGCTTGGTAGCTGTTGTTGTAAGCAAACTCTACCAAGTGAAGGTGGTCCTTCCAAGATCCTCCGAAGTCCAAGACACAGGTACGCAGCATATCCTCGAGGGTCTGAATCGTCCTCTCCGACTGTCCGTCCGTCTGGGGGTGGTATGCGGTACTGAACTTGAGCGATGTGTCCAAGCTAAGCTGCAAACTCCGCCAGAAGTGGGAAGTGAATCGGCTATCCCGATCCGAGACTATACTCACTGGAACCCCGTGTAATCGGACTATCTGCCGCACGTACATCTCGGCCAACCTCTCCGTCGACAAACCCACTTTAAAAGACAAAAAGTGGGCCGATTTGGTCAATCGATCAACAATGACCCAAATCGCATCCTTCTCTCCTAGAGAGCACAGAAGCCTAGATACAAAGTCCATAGTGATATGCTCCCACTTCCACTCAGGAATGGGTAGTGGCTGGAGCAATCCACCGGGTCTCTGCCTTCCGGCCTTCACCTGCTGGCACACCAAGCATCTCGAAACGAACTGAGCCACCTCACGTTTCATGCCATACCACCAAACATGCTGTCACAAGTCTCTATACATCTTATTGGCTCCGGGATGCATAGAGTACTGAGAACGGTGCGCCTCCTGAAGAACCTCCTTCCGAAGTTCTCCATTCGGCACGCACAATCTGGTACCATGCCTCAACGACCCATCCCCCGTTATAGAGAACTCATCCAACAGTCCTGTCTGGACCTGCTCCCTGATGACCCTCAGAGCCTCATCCTCAAACTGAGCTGCCCTGACTCTCTCCATCAGCTCCAACTGCACCTGCAGACCCCACATCTGCACCTCGAACCCAGGAACTATCACCTCTATGCCCAAGCTCTCCAGATCAGCCAGAAGGTGACGATCCATCGTCAAACACATGGCCACGGGATACCTGCTTAAAGCATCCGCGACCACGTTGACCTTTCCCGGATGGTACTGTAAGGATATATCAAAATCCTTCATCAGCTCTAACCATCGCCTCTGTCTCATATTCAGCTCCTTCTGGGTAAACACGTACTTCAAGCTCTTGTGATCAGTATAGATCTCAACTCGCTCTCCGTACAGATAGTGTTTCCACAGCTTCAAAGCAAAGATAACTGCTGCCAGCTCCAGATCGTAGGTAGGGTAATTCCTCTCATGAGGACGTAACTGCCTAGATGCATAGGCAATTACCTTCCCGTGCTGCTGAAGCACACAATCCAAACCCCGTCCTGAAGCATCACTGTAGATCGTATAACCACCAGATCCAAATGGCAGCGTCAAAATAGGAGCTGTAGTCAACCTCGCCTTCAGCTCCTCCAAAGCGGCCTGGCACTCCTCGGACCAAACAAACTCCTCGTCCTTCCTGGTAAGGCGGGTCATCGGCTGGGCAATCCTGGAAAAGTCCTGCACGAACCTCCGGTAGTAACCTGCCAGACCCAGAAAACTCCGAACCTCTGCCACTGAGCTCGGCGTAGACCAGGACTCCACCGCAAAAATCTTCTTCGGATCCACTGAAATCCCCTCGCCAGAGACAACATGGCCTAGGAACTCCACGCGATCCAAGAAGAACTCGCACTTAGACAGCTTCCCATACAGCTGCTCCCTCCTGAGAGTGTCCAACACATTCCTCAGGTGCTCCTCGTGCTCCTCTGGTGTCTTCGAATAGATGAGGATGTCATCAATGAAGACCACCACGAACTTGTCAAGGTACTGATGAAATACCTTGTTCATCAAGTTCATGAATACCGTCGGGGCGTTGGTCAACCCAAACGGCATGACGGTATACTCATACTGGCCATAGCGAGTCCGAAAGACAGTCTTCGGAATGTCATCCCGTTTCACCTTCAGCTGATGGTACCCGGTGCGCAAGTCGATCTTCGAGAACACTCTCGCCCCATTCAACTGGTCGAACAAGTCATCAATCCTTGGCAAAGGATACTTGTTCTTGATGGTAAGGTTGTTGAGCGCCCTGTAATCAATATACAGACGTACCGTACCATCCTTCTTGGGGACGAAAAGAACTGGCGCGCCCCAAGGTGAAGAGCTAGATCGAATAAAGCCCTTGTCCTCTAGCTCGTCGACCTGCTTCTTCAGCTCTGCTAACTCACTGTTGTTGATTCTATAGACGTGCTGGGAGATAGGCTCAGCGTCCGGCACTAGGTCTATAGAAAACTCAACATCACGATCTGGCGGCATCCCGGGCAGCTCCTCGGGAAACACATCCAAGAACTCAGCAATAAGTGGATGTGGCAACACCGGCCCCGCCAACAACGCTCCGCAGAAACCATCTCCCTGCTCCACTGTACCCCTGGTGAACTCATACTCTGGCTCCCCCGGCAGCCTAAACAGAATCCTGCCCCCTCTGCAGTCGATGCTAGCGTGGTGCATGCTCAACCAATCTATACCGAGTACCACATCGTAACTCGAAAGTGGCATTATGAGCAAACACACACTCAGCACCCGGCCTCTCAAAGAAACTCTCCGCCCCTTGCAAACATTATTAACTAGGATGATGCCATTCCCAGTCATAATCTTGCAAGTCCTACCAAGATACTCAGCAATAATATTGTGCCTAAGAGCAAAAGATACAGACACAAAACTGTGCGTAGCACCAGAATCAAACAAGACTAAAGCTGGAAAAGAATCGAGCAGAATAGAACCTACGACTACATCTGCAATAGGCTCCATCTCCTCGACTGCAAAAGCAAAGGCTCTACCCTGACCACCCCGCTGCTGGTGGTGCTGAACAAACCGCTGCTGCTGGGTCGGAAGTGGACCCCTCTGCTACACTGCAGGTACTCTCGCCGGTGCTTCCTGAGCTGCTACCGCTCCACGGGCTACCCTGCGAGGGTTCGCAGGACAATCCCTCAACTGATGTCCAGCCTCCCCGCAGTAGAGGCACATGCCCAGCCTCTTCCGACAGACCTCCCAGATGTGACCGGGCTTCTTGCAGTAGCCGCAAGGAACCCCATGCTGTGTCTGCCTCTGCTGAGTGTGCTGCACCTGCTGCTGAACCGGTTCTCTGGCCTGCACCTGCGGCTGGTAATGCTGGAAAGAACGATGCTGAAGCTGAGGGCGCTTAGCAGCCCCTGCGCTGCTAGTAGCCCCCGAGAAAAGATCACGCTCCCTCTTGGGCTTCAAGCCTCACTCCCGCTCTACCTTGCGGGCCTCCGCGTAGATCTGGGTATAAGTCTCATAGAAGGAGGGAATGAGGATCTTGATATCCCAAGTCAGCCGCTCCCTGAAACGGCTCGCCCTGATCTCCGGGTCTCGAACTATGTACTCTGCGTATCGGCTCAGACGGCCGAACTCCGCTGCGTACTCCTCCACAGATAGACTGCCCTGCTGCAGATCCTGGAACTGTCGCACCAGGTCAATCTTGTCCGTGGGGGAAAAGAACTTCTCCTTGAAGAGGAGCTTGAACTCTGCCCAAGTACGGCCCTCTCCAGCTAGGGCTGGCTCGTTTCTGAACCAGGTGCGCACAATGTCTAGCAACTGCAAACCTACCGCCTCGACCTTCAGGTCGTCTGCCAGGCGGGAGGCCCTCATCTGCCGCTCGATATCCTCGAGCCAATCATCTGCATAGACCACACCCTTGGTCCCGCTAAAGTCAAGGGGCCCGAGCTTCTTGAAGTCCTGGACATCTCCGTACCCCGGTCGCGTCCCCGGATGCGGAGCCCTCTGCTCCACGGCTGCAAGGGCCAACTGATGGGCATCCTTCATGCCCTGACGCATCGCGTCTGTCTGCCTCTGCTGAGCCTCGGCCTGGGCTCTCTGAGTCTCCAGCATCTGCTGGAGGAAGGTAAGCATCTGCCCCATATCTGTAGGCAGAGGAGGTGAAGGCGGAAGTATGTCTGCAACTAGCGGAGGAATCTGCTGCTGAGGAGGAAGAATGCCCCCGACAACTCCCGTCGTAGCCTCCGGCACTGCAGGAAGAGCACCCGCAACCCTAGGGACGGTCATCGAGAGAGCTGGAGGAGTACCCCCGAGAGCCCCAACAGAAATCCCATCTGCAGGGGAAGTGAACGGAGCCTATCCGCCAGAGGTAGCAGACCTCTCCGTCTCTCCGTGCTTCTCACCAGGAGAATGAGTCATAACTATCCTGGAGACAAATTGAAAAGAAGATATCAATATGGCACATGAAGGCAATATCAAAGGAGGACAGCTAGAATGCAGTAAATCAATATCAAAGACGGTAAGCAAGATAAGCAAGAAAAGATCCTACTATGATTGAGCACTCTTAACCTACTACCTCCTATGTGTAACACAGGCTCGTAGTCAACACTCTAAGACGAGTGCCGCCACGACATCGCACTACTTGCGACTTCATGACCTGCGTGGGCCACCACTAAAATGTGTCACGACCCGCACCCGCTATAAGGGCACGTGTACGTGACAACGCCCAGCCCTCACCGTAAAAACGGCGTAGAACGCTGTAGGTTTTCTACTCTAAACAGTTTATATATATATATATCAAAACCTGTCGAGAATATGGTCAACTCCGAACGGAGGACAAGCAATGAATATATATGAATGCTCAATCACAACTCTAAGATGATAAAGTAAAGACTGAAAGATAAAGACAACAAGACGATAATAAAATAGTAACCTGTCAAGTCCAACACAAGAATATACAAGTCCAAGTCTCTAATACAATCCATAATAATAACAGTCTCAAAAGTAGCTGGAGACAAGGTCCAGTACAAAAGACCTACTCTAACTAAGCAATTGGTAAGGTCTCGTCAGGCGGAGCTAAGCCCTGCTGGACCAAAGTCTCCAAGTCTAGGCCCACTACGTCATCCGGACCGTAGTAGGTACAGTAATCCCCCTCGTCGGCATCTGTAATATTTGTCAACATATCCTGTCAGGATGGAACGAGTACAATCTACTAACAACAGTTCACAAGATATGACAAAAGCTATAAGACTGTAAATAGAGAGTATATACAAGAAAATCATGGAATGCACATGTGAGTATCATGGCAAGGTAAGCTGTAAAACTAGAGCTAGAACAATACAAGTAAACTGATCATGGCGTGTACAAGAATCAAGAATCATATATC
Organism: Iris pallida; assembly: GCA_029216955.1. Taxonomy (NCBI): domain Eukaryota; kingdom Viridiplantae; phylum Streptophyta; class Magnoliopsida; order Asparagales; family Iridaceae; genus Iris; species Iris pallida. The sequence continues at coordinate 5,066,347 of JANAVB010001400.1, forward strand.
TAGGTGTGTGAGTACTAGCTACAATATGTGGCCGGCTTGGGTCTGCACTAGGTCTACTGATCAGCCAATCCTACGTGGAGTGTAGGATTGGTAGCATTCAAGGTCTACAAGAATAAACAAGGTGGATAATGACCACACATCTACACTAGTACTCCCCGTCCCGGACTGGTAGAGTGGATCCAAGCAAGACACGTTATGACACGGGATTCTACGAGAAGGGAGCAAGTCTCCTCGAGAATCGGGGTCTATATACTGCACAAGAACTACAAGGGGCTTGCACAAGATATACCAGGATAACGAGAAATAATATCTCATATCGGGATCCATGAATACCAATCCGTGTGACCAATGTGTCGAGAACAAGCATATCTACACTAATTACATGAATTATAACAATCATCGTAAATTAGAAAAGTGTCAGAGAATGTACTCGCCTGTAATATGGTATGATATGTCAACTGGAGCAAATGCAGCGTCTCGAGGACCTATAGAGAACAAGACGTATCAATACTACGTTTAGGAATTAAAGTCAAGACAATTTAAATTCTATTAAGTCATTCTAGGTCAAGACACATCAAACTAGACTGTACGAGGTCAACCTAAGCCATATTAGGCCTAACCAGGTCAAACTGGGTCAATACAAGTCAAACGGAATTAATCTAGGTCGATTTGAGTCAACAGTTGACTTACAGTTGACTTTTGGTCAACTGGTCAACTTTGGTCAACTCTGGTCAACTCCAGTCAACCCTAGGTCAATCCTAGGTCAATGGTGACTAATAGTTGACTTTCGGTCAACTACTCAAGTCTAATGGAATTTGGGACTAAATTGGGTAAAGTGTTGACCCATAGTTGACTTTTGGTCTAAAAAGTCAACCGTGGTCAACCGAGGTCAAGACTAGGTCTAGGCGACTATTTCTAACTATTACCAACCTTTACAACCCATCTCCAGGTCCATCTTGGACTTCGAAACTCAAATCTTGGCCGTAGGCCAATATCCTATTTTACCCTTAAAAAGGGTAAAATTCTAACTTATGCAATTATCAAGTTAGCCTACCTACGCTTGGTATTTTGACCCGTGCTCTCTAGGGTAGTAACATACTAGCCTATGTATACATATATTACCTACCAAGATACCTAGGTAAAGCGGACGTCTAGTCCGCCCTACGGCCTATTGCCGGTATCTTGAATATTTCAAGATACGCAATGGTACGGCGCGATACCGGCGCCCTACAACCCCGATTTCCACTCGGGAGCCTACCCGCAAAATCTAATTCATATAATCTAGTTCTACGTCAAGTTTCATCGCGTTCCGATACTCGGAGCTCAAATTCACTCTCTAACTCGATTTCCTCTAAAACTCCCTTCTAGCTCTTATTCTAATTCTCCTTCTTAACTCTTCTTCTAATTTCTTCTTCCTATTCCTCCTCTAATTCTTCTTCTAACTCCTTCTTCCTATTCTTCTTCTAATTTTCTAACTTCTTCTAATTTCCTTCTTCTCTAACTTCTTTCTAACTTTCTTGAACTTCTTAGTCTTCTTCTTATTCTTCTTCCTAACTTCTAATCTTCTTTCTAATCTCTTCTAACCATCAAATTTCTATCTATATATATATATACATATACCTATCTATATATATATATACATATATATACATATATGGGGGGGGTTTATAGGCTAAATAGGGGGCTAAATAGGACTGAATGGGGGGGGGGGAGAACTGGCAGCAGCAGCTGCTGGTGCAGCTGTAGCTGCTGCTACTGTAGCTTCTCTTGCTGCTGGTGCAGCTCCTCTTCTTCTTCTCCCTCTTTTATCTCCCCTCCACTTCTCCTCTTCTCTACCCTCTATATATATATATATATATATATATATATATATATATATATATATATATATATATATATATATATATATATATATATATATATATATATATATATATCTAACCGTCTATTTATATATATATCTATATATATACACACACAAAAACTCACATCTATATATAAATATACATACACACACACATTTATATATATATATAAATACATACCCACATATCCTTATATATATAAATATATATATACACACACCTATAGATATATATATATATATATATATATATATATATATATATATAGACACACACACACACACACACACACTCTCTCTCTCACTCACACACTACCACCACCACTCTCATGACAACACCACCACCACTCTCATGTCAAACACCACCACCACTCCCATTCCTCTACACTCACACACACTAATACATCTTAATATATACACACACACACACACACACACACAATATATATATATATATATATATATATATATATATATATATATATATATATATATATATATATATATATATATATATATATATATATACACTATTCTAATTAGATAACCCCCAATTTTCTTAAACTAGATTTTAGGAAACCTAAGAAAAAGCTATGGTCAAAAGATGGAGAATAATCTCCTCTTCATTTATTGTGAAGGAGATATAGGGAATAGAGGAATTAATGATGGATTAAATGCATACCTAGATTTGGGTTGCTTGAGAGAAGAAAGCTTGAAGAGAGGAATAAAATTTGAGAGAGAGAGAGAGTGTTTACTTAGTGAGGAAGAAAGGGGGGGGGGGGGGGGGGGGGCTCCTACTCATGGCCGGCCATGGCTTAATGGGTTTGGGTTGGGGATCCACTAAGCCCCCAACCCATTAGACTTGGTTTAGGTTCAAATTGAATTCGGTTTGGTTCGGTTTGTTTCTAATGAACTAATTAAGTCTCTAAAATGACTAATTAAGCCATGAAAGTTGGGTTCATGATTTCTAACCTAATTTGGATGGTATGTGGGCCAAGCCCAGCTAGTATGTGGGTCCCACTAGGATCCAGGCTACCCGGGTCTCCAACTTGAGTCCGAATTGGATAAAATCCAAACCAAACCAAATAAATCCCAAAAAATCACATAAAATAAATAAAAATTTCTAAAAATTATAAAACTTGAAAAATGATAAAAAATACCCCTAATTCGAAAACTGGGGGTGACACCTACCTTCCCACAATAAGTGCATCCCGTTGGGGGCTGCTGGTTCTTCCTCTATTGCTGTTGTTGCCTTCCTGGTGGTGCTGACCCTCTCATCGCCACATCGTGAATGCGAACGCTAGGAGATGGTGTAACTCGGGGCGCTACTTCCTCTCCTCCTTCAATCTGATTGTGTGATCTCTTCTGACCCCCAGTCCTAGAGGTGATCCTCTGGATGGTGATCTCATGCCTCCGGGTTGCCGTCAATACCTCATCGAAAGTCTGGTAGTTATGCCCCTCTATCAATTGCAAGAGTTTAAGATGAAACCCTTGCTGAAACCTTATAGCCCTCTGGCTCTCCGTTGCTACCATCTCTGGGACAAACCTACTCAGTCTGCAGAACTCTGCTGCATAAGCATCCACTGTCTTACCAGCCTGCTTGAGGTTGATAAACTTTTGCTGTAGCTCAAACTGCGCCACAACTCCATAGTACTTCGTCTTGAATCTTGCAGTAAAATTTTCCCAAGCAATAGGACGTCTGATGCCCACTTCTTCTGATTCCCACCAATCACGTGCGAGGTCCTGAAGTAATAGCTTCACTAGATCCACACGTTCTTCTGTCGGAAACTTAGCCGCTGTCAGAATAGCCTCAATGTCCTTAAGCCATGCATCTGCTGAAATAGCATCTTCCGTGCCCTCGAAACGACGAGGGTTATACTTGCAAAATCTGGTTGATGCTCCTGAATCATTCCTCACTCCTCTTTCCAAAGCCGTCTGCAATCCTTGGTTGAGCAACACATTCTGCTCCTGTAACTGAGCGTGCATGCGTTGCTGGGCCAACATCTGATGTTGCTGAGTAGCCATCATCCCTCTCATGATCTCCAGAAGGGCTGGTGTGTCCACTTCCATATGGGTAGGTGGAACTATTGGTGGTGTTGTAACCTCCGGATACTGCGGTCCAGCTGCTGGTTCCACTATCACCTCTTCTTGGATAGTCTCTCGAGGTAGTACTGGCCCTTGTTGCTGATCAACAGGGTCTCGCTGTTCATGTTGCCCTTGTTGTTGTTGTCCAACTCTGACCGATATGGACGAGGTGTCCCTAAGAAAAGGGACAAGAGAACATTCAAACGATCGGACAGGAAAGATCAATGAAGTCCAAGGATACTGGAATGTCAAACTAGAATCGAGAGTAACGAATCATGAGATCAAAGAAAAACATGTGTGATTGAGACATCCTATAAATTAAAACACCCCACAAGTTTGAAATCAGACCTGCATGGGCCACCACTAAAATCTTGTCACGCCCCAGAACCAGAATACCGGAGAGCGGGGGAATGACTCAGCCAGCTACGTATTACGGGTAGATGAATACCGTATAATATGATCAATGCTGTCTAAAAGACGAGGGGGTGCATACTACATGAAAGTCTTACTAGGGTTACTCAACCTCTATTGTCACAATCATTCAAACAAGAAACAGTAAATAGAGAACATGTAAGATAAAACAGTAAGGCGTCCCAAATGCTTGGTCAAAATGTTCTTGAGATCTGGCTTTACAAAACATAGCCAGAGGATATAACAAGGTATACACAATCGTTATCAGCTGCAGTCTGACTTAGTTACAATTATGTAAAATAAGTATAAGACAATCCGACTAACATGTCGGTGCCAAGCGGCAAAAGTAAAGTAAATAGTAAAAACGAGCAGGGAAACAAGGGACCCACTCGTGTCCTCCGGCGATCATTCCTCTAGTATTGACCATCTTGGAGGTGGAAGTAAGCTGAGTCCTCAGGAACTGGCTCTAAATCTGGCCATGTAAAACCAGAGAGGTTAGACCTCTAATAGCAAGTACCGCAAGGAAGCACGATATGAGAAATTGGAACCAGTAATGAGAGTAAGAATATGATAAAAAGGTCTCTGCTTGCTACTGGGGTTCGCACAACATCACGACACTTCAAGCCAACTTTCCAACCAAACAAGGACAGAAGTTGACCCGTCGTGTCCTGACGTTCTGCTCATCTCAGTAGTTAACATAGTAGGTACAGTGCATAGACAAATCAATTTAAACGGCCATGCAACTACTACGGCTTGCTACTGTAAGTTCCAAGTTGCCCTTGAAGTATGCAATAAGGGATTCCTCAGTTCTTACTATGTACAAGCAAGGCTAGTTTATCCAATAATCATTTGCGCCAATCATGAATTAGACGAGTCACAGCGGGACGCCCGTCATCAGTATATATAACAATATAGGCAGATACCACTCCCTTTCCGTGTGGCATATTTACAGTATCTGCAGGAACCAGCCGGCATGTCGGGGCACTAATCGTCCCAAAGATGGCTGCCATGTAAGAACTCGGGAATCCATTCTCTCCATGCAATCATTATTTTATTTAGCTTAATAGTTCCTATGTTGATTGAAATTCCATGCCGTGTATCATGGTCATTCAGAATGAGTACTTCCGTACAGAGTACGATATGCACAACTCTACAACGATACCCGTGCGGTTGGGTTGTAGGTCTTACATAGCGTAATGCAACAATCAAACCTAACCACGGAAGAATCATGCCTTGACTGTAAGATGTAAATGCTGCCTTTACAGAAAAATAAAAGTCAATATGTGTCCATTTGCCAATGTTCGGATCGGCTAGTCGATCGTAATGGTTCATGGTTCATACATGAACGTGTCTCATTCAATTTGATAAAATGACTAGCCAGTCTCTTAGTTCCAACTAGGAAGGCATGATCAATTATTAGTCAAGGTAACAATCAATGTCAGTCAATGTCAATCTGGGACAAGGAACAGCTAAAAGGCACTATGGGCGGCAATAGATGGATACCCATCTATGCGGCCAGAATCGGGTCAGAATCCCATACGGCCCGGGCGCCAAGGGCCATGTTTATGCGGCCAAGGATCGCCATGCGGCAAGCTGCCGAGAGCCATGCGGCTAAAAGCCTATGCGGTAAGCAGCCATGCGGCAAGGAAAGCAGGGTCTCATGCGGCTGAGAGCCAACAAAGCCATGCGGCAAGAGCCAGGCAAGGTCATGCGGCTCGGGGAGAAAAGTTCATGCGGCCAGAGAGAAAACATGCATATGCGGCTGCATGGGAAGGTTTCATGCAGCTAATAGCTAGAGATAGCTATGCGGCTGAAAGCCAACCAAGCCATGCGGCCAGAGAGAAAAGTTCATACGGCAAGCGCTGCCAAGAGCCATACGGCCAGAGGCCCATGCGGCAATGGGCCATGCGGCCAGGAACGCATGAAGACAAATGCTTATGCGGCTGCAAGCCAACCAAGCCATGCGGCTGAAAGCCATGCAGCAAGGGCCTATGCGGCCAGAGAGAAAATATGTATATGCGGCAAGGAAAATGGAGTCTTATGCGGCCAAGAGCCAATCAAGCCTTGCGGCTAAGACTGTCGCGGGCCATGCGGCTAAACCACTGTTCTTCTTCTCCATTTTTCTGAGAAGAAGAACCATGGAATCTATGGCTTCCAAGCTCCAATAAACCTTCATTTATGGTCAAAATCCAGACTTCCATAGGTCAAAATGGGGCAGAAAAAAATTTCCTACAACATGGAACCATTAAAACTTGAACACAACAAGGTTAGTTAGATCAAAATCCAAGAAATCCGAAAATGCAACAAGCTTAGATCTACAAGAAATGAGCCATGGGAATTAAAAATGCTAAGTACTAAAGTATCTTAGAATCTCGTGAGGAAGACAATGGAACAACAAAAATCGAAATCCATCACGAAGCAAGTTGTACTTGCCTAGCTCTTCTAGGTTGGTGGGAGAGCAATAGAGGTTGAAGAAGAAGTAAATGAGAGTAATGAAGAGAGAGAAAAGGTTGGGGCTTTAAATGGAGATGATGGTAGGTTGGTCGGGTTCATGATGAACCACCCCAAACCCAGAAATAAACCAACCCAAGCCGATCCTAAGAACAAAGCAAAAGCAGAAAATAAAATACAGAAAAATAATAAGCACGAAATTGAAGAATTTAAATATAGAACAAATGCATGATAAATATTAAATAAATTCATTCAAGCAGTACACGTATTAAAATACGTATTCTGGAAACGGGGAGTGACATCTTGGTATATATATAAGGCCATGACACTTGTGTATCAGAAATTGTGAGCCTCATGTAGGACACAGCCTTGTGTAGCTTCATGTAGGACAAAGACTTGCGTATTCGGTTGGCCTCCAATACGTATGGGACATGCGACGGATAGAAATAACTGCTAATAAAAGTATGCATGATTAGTGGACTTAGCAGTTATTATAGGTACATGTGTTGTAGAGATGACACAGATAGGCATGGGATGGGGAGGACAGTTCCTTAGCGTATGGGCCACGTTACACTTTTTCTTTATAACCCAAAAGCTCCGTTGGAGACACAGGTGAGATGACTCTCTCAGGTTTGCCAATATCGTTATGCGGAACATTATGTGCTGGATTCCCTGATTTTCAAGTAGAAATTATGCCAGATCCCATTTATAGCCAGAGTGCCCATGCGTCGGAGATTTGTTCTTAACTGTATAGTCACAGTAGAATTGTTAGGCACCCTTTGCATGCAGCTTTATTTTATTTCACAGTTTATATGGCATGTTATTTCTTATATCTTGTATCTTGTTGCGTCCCTCTGAGGACCTGGTGATCTCTCCAGGTATAGAAGAGCAGGATTATCCACAGGAGTATGGATCAGCTTTGGACATGGCTTTTGTTAACGAGGAGATGTACCTTATTAATCAGTCCTGATCATGCCTTAGTGTTGGAGACGCTTATTTATATTTTCTTTATCTTTTGAGGATAGTTTTTATACTAGCAAAGACTTACATTATAGCTGTTTGGTAGTGAATTCGTCTTCACCCGACTATAATCACATTTATCTATTTATCTTCATCATTAAATTTTATTTACATATTTGTTGTGGATGAGATAGACTTGCCTGAGACTATTATGGTTATATTCACATTACAGCTTATGTATGTATTTGATATTTTCCATATATTGGATAATATTCCGTATACATACAGCTGGCATGAAATGTTCCTAGTTCTAACATAAATGGGACTGGTGCGTTACATATCACACGTCCCGACCCGTTTAAATTGGAAATTTTAAGAACCGACTTGTTTAAGCAATTTAAGGTCCGGGACAGATCGAAACCGTGGGTTCTGAACCCGTATGCCCAGCCTTAATTGTGCCGCATCCAGCAGTGCTAGCGAGACCAAATAATAAAGCATAGCACATGGGTAAACATCGGTCCCTCGTAAGACTACTGTCCGAAACAGATTAATCGTATAACATATAGTACATGTAGTAGTCGGGTACTTCCATCCACTATTGCGGACGATAACAATATCCGCGACGACCGGCCAACATAACATGTCTAACATGGCCGATAATGAATGATCTCGAGATTTTTTTCCCTCGCAATGCTTCTACCAATTAAGTTGCATAATTTATTCCTACTATTTTTCGGAATTACATGCCGTGGTCACATGATCATCCTCCTAGATATCGTTCCTCAGCACGAGAACACTAAGTATGAATCCACATCGGCTCACATAGTTCCATTTTTATTTTTAAGTTTTTTGTTTTTTTTTTTTTGATTTTGATTTTTGATTTTTTTTGATTTTTTTTTGTTCTTTTTTCATCTTTTGAGGATTTTTTTATTGGTTTTCTTGTTATTTTTTTTTCCTTTTTTTTTCAATTTTTATATATCTTTTTTCAATTTTTAAGAAAGGTTTTTTTTCATTTTCAGTCTTTTTCATTTATTTTTTTATTTTTTAAGATTTTTTTGTTGTTTTTTGTTCCTTCTTAGTTTTTTTTTCCATTTTTTATCCTTTTTTATTCTTTACCCGAAAATATTTATATAGTCACCGAACATGGGAATATAATTTTTCAAAAAGTTTTATTATCGAGAATTTGATTTCCAGGAATATATAATTCTCGATTATATAGTATTCCGCGTACCAAACGTCTCCTTGCTCTATATCATGTACATTTGTATCTATTATGTCTATGTTGCACCAACACGGGTATATGACACGAGAAAGCACAGACACACGGTAGCTTGGTTTTTGTTTCGTGTTTGTGCTTATTGATTTTGAGGTTTTTTTGTTAGATGGAGGACTTTAAGAAGGTGGTGAATAGACAAGGGTTGTCGTATGGTGGTAGCTCGGTGAAGGCGCCCAAGGTATTGGCTGACGTCGTGGAGTCCATCGTGGCGGCCGTCTATGTCCACCGTGGTTTCAACCTTGAGAACCTTAATTTGGAAGGTAATTTTTTTCTATTGATTACTGACATAATAATTTAGGAGCTACATTGTTCATATTCTTTAGTTTTCCTTACCTTGAACAAATCAAATTTTGTAATTCAAATTAAGTTTGAACAATCTGGATCCAAAATGTCAAGCTGAATGCAGATGTGGAGAAAATATTACCATATTAAGTCTTTTGGTTAAACATTTAAATTTATAGAAGTTTGTTGTACTTAATAAATTCACTCACTTCAATGTGTAGATTTTTGACTTAGTAAGCTAAATAAGGCCTCGTTTGTTTCGCGGAATCATCCGATTGGAAAAAAGTGATTATTTTTCAATGTTTGGGTGTCAAAGAAATTGAGGAGAAAGTGTCACGACCCGATCACAAGATTCTGGGTCCAGTCAGATCATACCCAGCCTGCACCATTGTGAGACGGCGGTAGTATGTTATGTCAATCAGTAGTAACACAAGCAGAACATTCTAAAATGCAGGAATCTAAAACCTTTATTTAAAACATTTAAATTAGAACTAGATGTCTATCAGGAAACAAACAGACAAGCAAAGAAAATATTGATTATTACAACTTGTTCTTTATTATAACTTAAGACAAAGAAAGCTAAACAGCAGGTACGACTAGAAATCCTAGGCTCCCTGATCGGGTTCGACTACTTCCTCAGAACTCACATCGGGTCCGTAGTGGGTACTAAAAGTAAGCTCCTCATCATCGCAATCACCTAAAAATGTTGATCTCAATCAAGAGAGGAGCAAGAACATATATCTATATCCAATATTATAATAAATAATAAATGATGCATGGAGCAGTTTTAAAACATTATTATATTTTCTAAATAATAATAAAGAATCAGAGAAGCAATGAAATCTCAAGAACAACAATGATGCAATCTACAATGATTCAATAGTGATTTGAGCGTGTAGCTATCTATGATCGTCTGGTAGATTCAGTATGTATACTAGCATTGGACCTAATGCTAGCATACGGTACGGCTCAACTCCCTGTGCAATAGGGGTTAGCGCGAGAGAGTCAATATTAGTAACATGGGCTATGGTCACAGACGCTACATTACTCCCCAATCTCCGAGTCAATAAGTCAATCAAGAAATCAATTTGGGTCCAAGAGGGATCCCGTGAGTCAAGTGTCGATTAAGTATATAGTCCCAATAATGTACTGCACTTAATTATCAATTAAAATATGAGCATAACTAATATGAAACTTGTCTTGGTTTCCTGGTGCTGTAGGTGACAACAGAAAAATACTCAAGCAAAAGACTGAAACTGAACCCTACATTAGTGAAAAATGTCTTATTTGCCATAAGGTTTGCTGCTATTCTAATTAATACTTAACTTATTAATAATACGATAATAATCTAAGCTCTAATTCCACTAGTAGTAATAATAAAGCAATTGCTTAATTATAAAATATTTTAGAGAAACTATAAATGAGAAATATACGTTTTTAATAATATAATAATAAAATTTATTATTTCTTTAAATGAAAATATCATTAATTGGATTAATAAAAACGTGACAATTTTTTGTTTCCAGTGGTGACAATGAAAATAATAAAACTGATATTCCTTAGCATTTATGTAATATTAATGTTCCTCAATTTAACATTAATAATTTACTGTAACTAACAATTTACTCAAACAATCGATTTTAATAATGAAATTGCATTTATAATAAATACAAAACCTATATTTCTTTTTAATAATTAAACATAATACACATAAAATTGTTTCACGACCCGCACCCAGGGTAGGGGCACGAGAAGTGGGTAAATCCAGCCTATGCCGCAGTGTCGGCGGTAGAACGCTATTCTAGGTCACAATCAAAACTAACACTATATGATATAATCTCCAAACGTAGGATAATCTCAGAAGGATACAATCTCAATCACAAAACTAGAGGTAGATAATCAGCACGATAAAATAGATAACATCCACAAGAGGGATACAACCAAAAATGAATAAGTCAAGTGTTTAACAAACACAAAATCTCAATATCTAAAATGAAATACATCTCCAAGACAAACAAGAAATAAGATAAACAAAACTCTAGACATCTACTCCAAGCTCTACTAGTGTCCTCTAGGCTAGCTGTGATCCTCCAAGTTACCTATAAAATTTTATCAACAGGTCCAATCAGAACAGGAACGAATACATATCTCTCACACAGTTTATATCATGACAGGAAATATAAAGCAGCAAGCTATAGAATAATATACATGAAACGCTGTAAGAAATAAACATGAAGAGAAAGAAAAAATATGATAACAGAAGATATCTATATATAGTAATAGAGAACTGTAAGTGACTTAGTGATTTAGAGTACAAGATAGTTATGTGAATGGCTTAGATTTGTACATGATTACACTACAGAGTTTGCACGTGATTACACTACTTTGGAATTGTTCACATGACCACTTCTACTCTCCCATACCCCAATCAATACACAAGGATCTAGACATCTTATATTATTGCACATGAAGGTTTATACATGAAGCTCATGAGAACATGGGTGTACATGAATAGTTTATACATGAAGATCATGGATCATGAGAGTACATGAGAGCATATGAGTGTACATGAATAATAAGAGTCCAAGAAATACATGATGTTCGTGAAAAGTACATGACATGATGTATTCGATGCACCCGAGGGGGATAACATCGCATGGAAAGATCTATATAGTACTAATCTGTGATAACATCGTGTCAGCATCAAGTAAACTAGTCTATAGCAAGAATATAAGTCCTAGCAAGTATGAAACGGTCAGAAAATGTACTCGCCTGATAACCTGAACAGCTAATATGAATAGATGTCCAAACTGGAGTCACATAGTCCTATTTAGAACAACACAGGTTACAAAGTGTCTAATATGAATGAAATGAAGTTTACAATATATTCTATATGATTTAAGTCATTCTAGGTCAAAGTCAACTCTTGGTCAACTCTGGTCAACCGTTCTAGTCAAACTAGATCAAAGTCAACTCTTGGTCAACTCTGGTCAACCATTCTAGTCAACTAGGTCAAACCTAAGTCAACTAGTTCATTAGCCTAGGTTTAAGTCAAACTTAAGTCAACATGCCATTTCAAGTCAATTTGAGTCACTTCTAGGTCATGTTTGACCCAAAGTTGACTTTTGGTCAACTTGGTCAATTAACTAGTCAAACCTTGCCTAACTAGGCCTATAGGTCAATTCTAAACAAACTCACTAATCCATAGGCTAATATCCTATACCAAAACCAATATTTTTATATATCAATCCATTATATATATATATATATATATATATATATATATATATATATATATATATATATATATATATATATATATATATATGAGGAAGGATCAAGATCCCCACATTTTTTGCACCCCCATGCATCCCCCCTATTTGCACAGTTGGATGGTGTTTTAAGTCATCTAATCTTAATCGTTAATTTACCAATGGTTAAGATTATATGACTTAAAGCACATCCAACGGATGTGAACATGGGGATGCATGGGAATACAAAAATTGTGGGGATGCCTATCCTTCCTCTCTCTCTCTCTCTCTCTCTCTCTCTCGATATATATATATATATATATATATATATATATATATATATATATATATATATATATATATATATATATATATATATATATATATATATATATATATATAAAGTAAGGAAAGAAAACCAAGTGTGTGTGTGTGTATGATGTGAACTTGGAAGCAAATCCAAATCTCAGGATCGAGATCGACCTTAAAACCAAAATAGGAATAGGTATATATATATATATATATATATATATATATATATATATATATATATATATATATATATATATATATATATATATATATATATATATATATACACCTAGAAGGTGAACCAAGAGGTAGAGTGAACTCAAACCAAGTATAGGTCTAAAACAATATCGACCAAACTCAATCTCAGATTTGAGATCAAACCAAGTGTCCAAAACCAAGTTAAACTCAAGTGTCAAAATTCGACACACACAACACAACTCAACATAACACAAAATCCAACTTGATACCCGAAATCCCACATACACATCCAAACCTCGTGCAAACTGAAAAAATAAGGAGGGGGTGTATACGTGTGACGTGCTCGGGTCCAAGACAATTCAAAATCGTGTCCAAATTGTGTCCAAACAGAGCGTATCTGAAATGGTGCTCGTGCACGTGTACGGGGTGTGTCGAGCACCGTAGGACTCGTCGTATCCATCGAGAAACCTCATGCTCGTGCCAGAGGGTAGGTAGGATGTTAGGGTACGTGTCCAGATGTCTACAACGTGTCCAAGCATGTCGGGTCGCGTGTCCACACGCGTATCAAAACCGGGCTGCTCGCGCGCGTGCACGTGGCCTCGTAGGGACGTGTCGGCCTACCTATGACACAACACACACGTCCATGTGTCAAGTGCTCATGTCCAAAGGTAGCCTAGGTATAGGGCTAGGTGTTGGACACACTACCTTGAGTCCTCGTGTCCTCGTGTCTGAGTTATAAGTGCATGTCAAGGCTCAAATTCGCGGGTGTGCACGGCAGGCCGAGACCTACGTGGGCTCGATTACTTCGTGCACACTCAACGAAACCTCATAAAATTTTACGAGCATGTGGACAGAGGTTTCCCCCATGTGTCCACAAAATTTTACGCCAAACTGCATCGTATCCATCGAGTTATGACACTCAAGATGCAAGACAGTGCACGGGCTGTGTACGGGACCTCGTGCTACGTTACCGTGTCCTGTTTGGACATGAAAACTATGTCAAAATCAACCAAGAAAATATGTTTTGGAATCCCCTCGTATAGGGCTACAAGTATATGAAATTATTTGAAAAATAACAACTTTTATTTCTAAGAGGCATTTCATCAAACACATTTTAACATACACCGACACACATCCGATACATATATCAAACGGACACGAAATCTAACCAAACTACATCTACAGGTCTAGGGTACCTAGATGCATGCTCCTATGAAGAAAATCAGAATTAAAAGGGGTTTAGAAGCGTTTACCTATTGAGAGTTGGAATCTCAATACAAAAGTCTCCAAAATATCTCGACACCCAAATTCCTACGTTCAAACGCCTCCAATGCTTTGCTAGCAAGCCTCCAACAAGTTCCTCTCCTCCCAAGTAACACAACGCAATTCTTTTGGTCCAAATCGGATGAGATATGAGAAAGATAGGCTATTTTGAGAATTGGAAAAATTAGGGTTTGTAAAGGAGGCTTGATGCTAACATATGAATATAAAGAGAAGGGGGGTTGTTTTGGCCAGCCACACTAGTAGGGTTAGGGTTTAGGTATGGGCCAAAAACTCCTTAAGTTATTTAGAAAGCCTTTTAGCAAAAAGCCCCAAAAGCCAAATAACTTAAAACCCTAAAAATCAATTCAAAAAGTTTCCTAATTAGGACTATAACTCAAAACTCAAATCTAGATAATTAGGTTTCTAAAGTCATGGTTAGTCTCTAATCATGGTTAGCTAAGGTTAAACCAACTATCAACACAAAAAACCATTTAAACTATTATAAAATAATCCAAAAAATCAAAAAATTACATAATTACCAAAATACCCTTATTTTAGAAAAGTGGTGGTTACAAATTGTCATTAGGCTGTGGCCTACTATTGATGAAGCTAAAACTATTATTCTTTTATAAATAGTATAGTACTAAGGTTTCTCTAATTAATATTAGTAATTAACCATAACTAATAGGCTAACATGTTAATTCCTATAATGTCAGGAACAATTTGTTTTCTGGTTCCCAACTTCTTAAGGTACAGAAACTAGTATAGTTATTCTATTAAAATTTTCTTTTGGTTTCTAAACTAGCTATTCCAATCTGACAGATGTTCAATCTGTCAGTTTGGTCGGACATGCATAAGATTTTCTCTCTAGAAAAATACGCAATAAGTTTTTAGGGAACCTACCGGAAGTTTGACGCAGGAGAACCAAAGGGTGCCTTCGGCCTCGGAGTCGCACAATAGCGACGGGACGACGAGAGCACGAGCGCACGGGCGCACGCGGGCGGGATCGACGACGGTGCACGGGGGCACGAGGGCGGCGATCGTGCTGGCGCACGGAAGGCGCGACCGGGGCTACTCCTGGCGCACAGGAGGCACGCGGCCGTGGGCTGCACTGGCGCGCGAGATGTTGGGAACGAAGCGCGGAAACCGTTCCCCCAAACCAGAAAGTCCTGCGAGAGAACCGAGCAAAAGCACACAAACCAAAAACGTCAAACACAATCGCAGACACAAAGATTTTTGACGTGGAAAACCCTTGCGGGAAAAAACTACGGGACGATCGGAGTCCAACCCTGAAGAACCTCCACTAATGGAATAAAGAGAATACACCCTCTACAAGCTCCTCTCGATCCAACACGGATCATCACAACTCACTTGAAAGAAGAACTTTTTTGATTGCGGACTCCAAAGAACAAGAGATGCCGAAAAATTATTCGAAGCAATCACTCCTTCACAATAGTCCTTAATCCTCTCTCTCTCTCTCTCTCTCTCTCTCAAAGATTGTAAAGCACTCTTGTTTTTTAGATGAGTTTTCAACTAGCATGCATCACCCTTTTATAAGCCATTGGTCATCCATACATGGAAGGCCAATATATATAGAAACTTCCAATATGCATCAATCGTATATTCAATGGAAATCCAATCATAATTGGCTTGCCATAATTGGAAGCCCAATAATATGGAAAGCTACTATATGAAGGGTCCAATCATAAATATATGATCAAAGTAAATATGGAAATCCAATCATATATTTCCTTACCAAATATGTTCCAAAATAGGATCCATGCACTCCCCGAGCTTCTTCGACACACGGATGGCGCTCGTCGCTCTCCGGTTTATTCTCCATATAGGTTGGGACACACTCCAACAAATCTCCCCCTTCATAACTAGGTAGAGGAACTCGTCATCCCGACGATCCGCCTACAGTACTCAAACTCCCCCTTGGTAGAACCTTCGTGAGCATGTCCGCTCCATTGTCATCAGTATGGACCTTCTAAAGCATCTGTCCTTCTTCTCAACCACATCCCGTATCCAATGATACCGAGTCTCGATGTGCTTGGACCGGCTATGAAAGGTCTGATTCTTCACAAGGAGAATAGCACTCTGACTGTCGCAAAGCAAAGTATACTGCTCTTGCTTCAGCCCCATTTCCTGTAACAGCTTTTTCGTCCACAGTAACTCCTTGCAATTAGGCCAAGTTTGGTTTGATTCTGAGACAGTTGATTGGACCGCCGTTTTGCGGGCCCCACGGTCCGATTCAACGGGCAATTTTGTACACGGCCCGTCGAAATCCAACTTTGGATATACAGTTAGGTTCGTATCATCAAAACGAATCCGTAGACATGTAGTTTGACGACTTTAGAGACCATTGACTCTGGCACATTTTTCGGTGCAAAGCGGATCCAACGGCGGACATCATTTTGGCCCAAAATTACCGTTTTACCCCTGTGTCCAGAATTGGACTTAAGGACAGGCAATCCTAGCTAATTTGACTATTCTGAGAATGTTGGCAATATTTGTTTCAGCTTTCGGAGACAGTTGTGATGATGTAGATTTTGTGGCTTATAAGTTGATGATATTTTGCTGGATCTGCGTGCAACCTCCCGGCAAGTATACCTTGCCTTCCTTTACAGTTTTACTTACATGTATTTTCTTTTATTTTTCAGTCATTTGATTGTTTATGGACATGTACTTTTCGTATTATATTCTTTTGAGTTGTTTTTATTGCATATAGCCGTGTTCATGATTGGTCTTGTGGTTCACACTTGGACTTTCTCGTCAGTACCTTGCTTGAGTCATGTTATAGAACGAGTGTGCGTAGTGAACTGCCATAGCCTTGATTTTCATTTTACACAACCAGAGAGTCCACACTCGGAAGGAGGGTTGTTTGGTGCACCAGAGAGTCCACACTCGGGACAAGGGTATTTTTTGTGATCATTGGCACCAGAGAGTCCACACTCGGGACGAGGATTGACCAATTACACCAGAGAGTCCACACACGGGACGAGGGTGTCTTATCGTGAGCTAACCAGAGAGTCCACACTCGGGACGAGGGTTAGTGCTTAGTTCAAACCCGTGCGTCCACACTCGGGATGAGGGTTTGGTTCTTCCATTGTCACGCCCCAGTACCGAAATACGGAGACGGACTAGGCCAGCTACTCCATATGAGGTACGTAACGTCATACGGCGATCGTGGCTATCGAGAGACTAGGGGGTACATGCTACAATCAAGACTCCTATGGTCCCACAGAGTTCTATGTCTCAATCAATCAAATCACATCAGCAATTAAATGAACATTAAAGATAAAGCTGTAAGGCGTCCCCGATGCTTCATCAAAATGGTCATGACATACTAGCTTTATAATTTAGCTATCTCAGAGAGTCAGGAGTACAAAATTATACACAGCTGCAGTCTGTTTAATTATAATTATGTACTGACACAAAATATCAAGTAATCCGGCTAACAGGTGCCGGTGGCTAAATGCCGCACAAAGTATAAGCATGAGTGGTGGAGAAAAAATCCACTCGAGTCCCCGAACCGCCATGCTCCTAGTATGCACCATGGATGTCAGGGAGAAAGATCGTGTCCTCTGGCTCTGCTACGAGATCTGGCCAAACAAAACCAGCGGGGTCAGCCCCGAATAGCAAGTACCGCCAAAGGGGCACAAGAGTTAAGATTAAAAACCTAGATAACAGAATGATTGATAATAGTAATACTCATGCTACTATTATAGGGTAGCGCAACATCCTCGAACCCATGTGGCACCCTTACAACCAAACAAGGATAAAAGGTGCCGCATGGAGTCGGGACGTGTCGTACTCTATAACTTTCACATAAGTTAAAAGGTAGAAACAATAAAATCTCCTGATCGTGACTTCGGTCGATAGCCTATCGTAGCACAATAACCAACCCAACAATCAAACAAGAACATGGGTTGGATCATGTACCATGATTGACCATGTTCCTCAGTCATTCACAAAAGTAGCACTTCACAACCAGAAAAGTAGCACTTCACAACCATGATAGACCATGTTCCTCAGTCATTCACAAAAGGTGCCGCATGGAGTCGGGACGTGTCGTACTCTATAACTTTCACATAAGTTATAAGGTAAGTCAGGCTACGCTCAGGTCAGCCTACGCTCAGGTCAGCCTACGCTCAGGTCAAGCTACGCTCAGGTCAGCCTACGCTCAGGTCAAGCTACGCTCAGGTCAGCCTACGCTCAGGTCCAAACGACTCCTCTTCAAGGCAGCGTATGTACTCCATACGACTCCCCCTCAAGGCAGCGTATGGGGTCCATACGACTCCTCTTCAAGGCAGCGTATGTAAGACATACGCCTCCAAAAGGCAGCGTATGAGTCAGACTGCGCTGTGCTAAAGAGCGCACGCAGCTCAGTGGCGCAGCTAGAAAGCTCGCGCACACTGCTCACTGTCTTCTCCAAATCAGCAAGAACTCCATGGTTTGAACCCAAAGCTTCAAAAGTCCATAACTTGGTCAAAATAAGTCCAAATCCAACTTTTCAAAGGTCAAAATTGGGTAGAATAAAATTCTCTACAACATGGAACCATTAAAACTTGAAAATAATGAAGTTTGCTAGATCAAAACCAGGAAGATCCGAAAATGGTTAAAACTTAGATCTACAAAAATTAAAGCTTCAAAATGGAAAATTTCAAGTTCTAAACTAGTATAGAATGAGGAGAAGAACATATTTTGACAAATAATTTTGTAAGAAAACATTAACAACATTTATGGATCCATCTCTTGAGCACGTTGGCACTTGCCTTGGTTGGTGGAGGAAAATAAATGAGAGGAAAGAGAATGAGATGAGAGAGAATGAGATGAGTTATTATGTAGAATCTTGAACCCATGGGTTCATGATGAACCATTGGTGAACCAAGAATGGGTTACCCAAATGAGCCAAAACTGTAGGCCCAAATGCAGAAAATAAATTACGAAATAATATTTTATCGAATATTTTTGGAAAATGCATGAAGAAATACCGCATATAAATATCGTATAAATATAAGGTAAATACAAATTATCGATTTACGTATTAAAATACGTATTCCAGGATCGGGGAGTGACATCTCTACCCTTCTTAGAAAAATTCCGTCCTCGGAATTCCAGCTAAGACAGGATAGTGAAATCAGGGCAAGCAAGGCACTATCATAGCAGTTATTATCATACATCACAAAGTGCAAAATAAGTAGGTGCAGATAAGCATGGAATCGTGTCAATAAGGCGTAAAAATATACCTCATTAGTCAAACAAATACGGATACCGAGATATGATCTCGTCCTCGTGCTCCCAAGTTGACTCTTCCGAAGAGTGATGGTTCCAAGAAACACGGATAAGACTTATCGTCCGATTCTTGAGTACCTTCTCTCGCCGGTCCAAAATAGACACGGGTTGTTCCTCGTAAGTTAGGTCGGTACCAACGACTAACTCAGAATGATCGAGGACATGACTCGAATCCGAGACATACCCACATAATTGGGACACATGAAACACATCATGTATGCCAGTTAACGAAGGCGGAAGGGCAAGTCGATAAGCCACATCGCCTACCCGAGCGAGAATCTTAAAAGGACCAACGTATCTTGGACTAAGCTTTCCTCGGGTTCCAAATCTGATGATACCCCGTGTAGGCGAAATCCGCAGAAATACTTGGTCGCCAACTCTGAACTCTAGAGGCCTACGATGCTGATCTGCCCAATGACGATGTCGGTCCTGTGCAACTCGAAGGCGCTCTCTGACAAACTTAACTATCTTCACAGTCTGCGTGATCATCTCTGGCCCCAACAACTTCCGTTCTCCGATGTCGTCCCATGCCAAAGGGGACCTGCACTTCCTTCCGTACAATGCTTCGAACGGGGCCATCTGAATGCTAGCCTGATAGCTGTTGTTATAGGAGAACTCCACTAGATGAAGGTGATCCTCCCAAGATCCGCCAAAATCCAAGGTACACGCCCGTAGCATATCTTCTAATGTCTGAATGGTTTTTTCTGATTGTCCGTCAGTTTGTGGATGATTAGCAGTACTGAATCTTAACTTGGTTCCCAAACTTTGGTGTAAGCTCCGCCAAAAATGGAAAGTAAACCGCGTATCCCGATCTGATACTATACTAACTGGAACACCGTGCTGCCTCACTATCTGCTTCATGTACATTTCTGCTAGCTGCTCAGTAGTCTGTCCAACTCGGAAGGGAAGGAAATGAGCGACCTTCGTGAGTCGATCTACTATTACCCAGACTGCATTCTTGCCAGCCGGGGATCTAGGTAAACCGGTCACAAAATCCATCGTGATGTGCTTCCATTTCCATTCTGGGATAGGAAGCGGCTGTAGCAACCCTGCTGGTCTCTGCTGCTCGGCTTTCACCTGCTGACATACCAGACACTTGGATACAAATCTCGCTATCTCTCTTTTCATGCCATTCCACCAAAAGAACTGCCTGATATCTCGATACATCTTCGTTCCTCCTGGATGAATGGAGTAAATAGAACTATGAGCTTCGGACAAAACTTCTTGCCGAAGGTCTCCACTCGGTACACAGAGTCTGTTTCCAAACCTGAGTGTACCATCTTTATGAATCACTAACTCCTTCCTACGGCCTGATTCACACTCCGACCGCAACTTCTGAATCTGTGGATCTCCTACTTGTGCTGCCCTTATCCTCTCTACTAAGGTTGACTGAATCTGTATACTGGTCATTCTTCCTATATCCCTTGGCAAAACTACTTCGATTCCTATACTCTGAAGGTCTTCTAGAATATGCTTCTGCAAGGTCAAGATAAAGGCACTGTCTCTCCTACTCAGTGCATCTGCAACTATATTTGCCTTGCCTGGATGATACTGAAGATCTAAATTAAAATCCTTCAGCAATTCTAACCATCTTCTTTGCCTCATGTTCAAATCTCGCTGCGTGAACACGTATTTTAAACTCTTATGATCAGTATAGATCTCTACGCGATCCCCGTATAAGTAATGCCTCCACAACTTGAGTGAAAACACCACAGCTGTTAACTCCAAATCGTGAGTCGGGTAATTCTTCTCATGGTCTCGAAGCTGTCGAGACGCATATGCTATCACCTTTCCATGCTGTATCAATACACATCCAAGACCCTTTCCTGATGCGTCACAATATACTGTAAAGCCTCCCGCTCCTACTGGAAGCGTCAAGATCGGGGCTGATATCAATCTCTTCTTCAATTCTTCAAATGATGCCTGACAGCTAGCTGACCAAACAAACTCTACGTCCTTGTGCGTCAAATGCGTTAAGGGCGCAGAGATCCTGGCAAAGTCCGCCACGAACCTTCTGTAGTAACCAGCTAATCCTAAGAAACTTCGTACTTCTGCAACCGTTCTCGGGACCGGCCAATGCTCTACGGCCTCAATCTTCTTCGGATCCACTGACACTCCTGCTCCAGAAATTACATGTCCCAGGAACAAAATGTGGTCTAACCAGAATTCACACTTGTCGAGCTTCGCATATAGTTGATGCTCCCTCAATGTCTGCAAGACAGTCCTAAGATGTTTCTCATGCTCCTCTTCACTGCTAGAATAGACAAGGATATCATCTATGAACACCACCACAAATTTATCCAAATATGGCAGAAAGATGCGGTTCATTAAGTCCATGAATACTGCGGGGGCGTTGGTTAGTCCAAAGGGCATTACTAAAAACTCATAATGCCCATATCTAGATCTGAATGCTGTCTTCGATATGTCTTGCTCCCGGACTCTTACTTGATAGTATCCCGACCGAAGATCGATCTTGGAAAAGAGGCTGGCCTTGCTTAACTGGTCAAACAGGTCATCAATCATTAGTAGTGGGTACTTATTCTTCACTGTTACTGTATTCAGCTTGCGGTAGTCGATGCACATCCTCGTCGAGCCATCCTTCTTGGGAACTAGAATCACTGGCACGGCCCAGGGCGATTTACTGTCTCGAATGAATCCCTTAGACTTCAACTCTTCCTCATGTTGATACAACTTATCCTGTTCTGACGGCGACATTCTGTAAACTCTGTCTGCAATAGGCCTCGTTCCAGGGTTCAACTCAATGCTAAATTCTACCTTTCTGACTGGGGGTATCCCTGGGAGCTCATCAGGGAAGACGTCGAGAAAATCTTCGACCACTCTCGGAATCTGTCCTGGCTCTGACACTGCTGCTGAGATGACGCCTCCGACCTGATTCTTCAAGGTTCGAGTAAAGATAAACTGTTCCATCCCAGGAACGCTGAATATGACCCTACCTCCTCTACAATTAATTATCGCATGACTGTCTCTCAACCAGTCCATGCCAAGAACGACATCAAAATTCCCCATAGGGAATTCAATCAATGATGCGGGCAGTAAATGCCCACACACCTCTACCGGACATGAAAAGCGCACTCTGCTAACTTCTACGAGCCCATTACCGGTGAGTATATCCATCCTCTCCGGCAATGCCTCAAACTCTAATCCAATCCGTGTAGCATATTGTGCAGAGATGAATGAGTGAGTGGCGCCTGAATCAAATAATGCTATAGCTGGAAATGAGGTGACGAGAATTTTACCTGCCACCACGTCGCTAGACGCTAGAGCCTCTCCCAAGGATAATCTGAGAGCCTGGCCCTGGCCCAGCGGAGCCCTTTGTTGCGGCCTTCCTCGACCATGCTGTTGCTGCCTCTGAGGGCCTTCGGCTTCCTGTGCTTGGCGAAACATCTGAGCCTGCGTTGGTAGACGCTGGGCTAGGGGCCTCACTGCTAATACTGGCCCTCCACTCGGGGTTGCCACCGGAGCTGGCAACGCTGGAAACTGCTGAGCTGGCCCTCCTGGCCTCTGCATCACAGGACAAGTGGAGATACGGTGGTCTGAACTACCACACCTCAAGCATAAGCCATTCGCTGACCGACACACCTCCCTCGTGTGCCCTGCCTTCCTACAGAATATACAGCCCTGGAGTGCTCCCTGACGTTGCTGTTGGTTCCTCGGCTGCTGATACCGAACTGGCGCTGTATTAGTTGACACGGCCGTCCTCTGCGGCGCTCCTGCATCATGAATACGTACACCAGGTACTGGTGCCGATGTTCGCTGTATTACTCCTCCCCTAACCTGGGAATGGGACCTCTTCTGACCTCCTGTCCTCGATGCCAACCTCTGCTGGATAAGCTCGTGCCTCCGAGCGGCCGTCAAAACAGCGTCAAACGTGTGGTAGTCGTGTCCCTCCATAAGCTGTAATAGTTCCAAATGAAGTCCCTGCTGGAACCTCATAGCTTTCTCTGGCTCCGTTGCCACCATTGCTGGGGCGAAACGGCACAATCTGCAGAACTCTGCTGCATACCCATCTACGGTCTTGCCTGCTTGCTTGAGACTAATAAACTTCTGCTAGAGCTCATATCGAGCTACTACGCCAAAATACTTGGCCTTGAATCTTTCACTGAAGGCGGTCCAACGAACAGGGCGCCTTATACCAACTTCTTCTGATGCCCACCAGTCGCGGGCAAGATCCTGAAGTACTAATTTGACCTGATCAACCTTCTCATCATCTGGAACCTTGGCTGCCACAAGAATGGCTTCAATGTCTTGAATCTATACATCCGCAGTGATGGCATCCTCCGTGCCATCAAAATACCTCGGGTTCAAGCAACGGAACCTTTCTGATGCTCCCGAGTCAACCCCGGCACTTCTCTCAAGAGCTAACTGAATCCCTTAGTTCAGCAACACGTTCTGCTCCTGCTGCTGAGTCTGTTGCTGTTGGTGAGTGACAAGAATCCCCCGGATGATCTCCAGGAGTGCTACGGCATCTGGTACTGCCGTCGCTACTGGTGCTGCAGGAGTTTCAATAACCTGCGGCTGCACTGCCTTTGGTTCCATTTCTGTTCGTTTCTGCCCTGGGGAAGGTTCTCTCCCCAGCTGGTGCCCAGTCGAGCCATGCTCTCGCTGCTCTTCCTCGTGGGCCTCACCCGCTACTGAGAATGAAGCACCCCTATGGAGAAAGATATAAGATTATCAAGTCCGAACGAGGAAGATTTCGAGGATGCAAGTCAGGTTAGAGATCAAGGCAAGGACAGAGAATTCGAAACAGAATTTCAAGGGGAACAAGTTTTTGATTGAGACTCCTAATAATTCGTAATACCCCACAAGTCTGAAAAACAGACCTGCATGGGCCACCACTAAAACCTTGTCACGCCCCAGTACCGAAATACGGAGACGGACTAGGCCAGCTACTCTATATGAGGTACGTAACGTCATACGGCGATCGTGGCTGTCGAGAGACTAGGGGGTACATGCTACAATCATGACTCCTATGGTCCCACAGAGTTCTATGTCTCAATCAATCAAATCACATCAGCAATTAAATGAACATTAAAGATAAAGCAGTAAGGCGTCCCCGATGCTTCATCAAAATGGTCATGAGAGACTAGCTTTATAATTTAGCTATCTCAGAGAGTCAGGAGTACAAAATTATACACAGCTGCAGTCTGTTTAATTACAATTATGTACTGACACAAAATATCAAGTAATCCGGCTAACAGGTGCCGGTGGCTAAACGTCGCACAAAGTATAAGCAGAAGTGGTGGAGAAGAAACCCACTCGAGTCCCCGAACCGCCATGCTCCTAGTATGCACCATGGATGTCAGGGAGGAAGATCGTGTCCTCTGGCTCTGCTACGAGATCTGGCCAAACAAAACCAGTGGGGTCAGCCCCGAATAGCAAGTACCGCCAAAGGGGCACAAGAGTTAAGATTAAAAACCCAGTTAATAGAATGATTGATAATAGTAATACTCATGCTACTATTATAGGGTACCGCAACATCCTCGAACCCATGTGGCACCCTTACAACCAAACAAGGACAAAAGGTGCCGCATGGAGTCGGGACGTATCGTACTCTATAACTTTCACATAAGTTAAAAGGTATAAACAATAAAATCTCCTGATCGTGACTTCGATCGATTGCCTATCGCAGCACCATAACCAACCCAACAATCAAACAAGAACATGGGTTGGATCATATACCATGATAGACCATGTTCCTCAGTCATTCACAAAAGTAGCACTTCACAACCAGAATAAGTCTTCCGTTCATAACTTCGGTCCACAGCCTGTCATAGTACGATAACCAACCCAACAATCAAACAAGAACATGGGTTGGATCACGTACCACGACAGTCCGCTTCCCTCAGTTATTCACGGAAGGTAAATAGGATACAAGCAAGTCGTTTTCACGGCCAATCAAGTCTACGAGTTTCTAGTGGGACGAGGTTATCCGCGCGTCATGTTATTAGAAATCCTCAGATCGTATCTTTCCAGCAAGGCTAGCTAACCCAGGGGTTCGCGTAGACAGGTATCATTGAGCACAGGTCCCTCGCAAGGCCACCTTGCCAAGACATATGATATATAGCAGGAATTAATCGGATACAGTCATCCACTCGTTGCAGATGACACAGTATCCGTGGAGACCAGCCGACACGTCGAGACAATATCTCAAGGCGGCTGGTGTAACACGATCTCGGGATTTTGCCCTCCCCATGCATCTAGTATATTTAGTTGCCTAGTTAAACCCTAGGTGAAATCTTGGACTCACATGCTGTGGCCTGCATGATTATCCTCCTAAAAGTCGTACTCAAGTACGAGTACCCCAAAAGAGGATCCATGTCAATCAGTATGTCAACATGTTCTAACCCTCCTTGGTGTAATGCATCATTGCAAATATGCCACGTGGAGTTACGAGTCATTTGTCGAGCATGAACGAGAACTGGGACATGCAGGTACAAGTATCAGGTAGGAACACTTTGTTCACCGGGGTCACATTAGTGCTCATATCATGCTCAGGACAAAAGCGTAAGGATATATAGCACGCACAAATTTTACATATATATATGCAATATAATATATACATATAAATATAAGGTAAGTCAGGCTACGCTCAGGTCAGCCTACCTCAGGTCAGCCTACGCTCAGTCAAGCTACGCTCAGGTCACCTACGCTCAGGTCAGCCTACGCTCAGGTCAAGCTACGCTCAGGTCAGCCCTACGCTCAGGTCCATACGACTCCTCTTCAAGACAGCGTATGTACTCCATACGACTCCCCCTCAGCAGCGTATGGGTCCATACGACTCCTCTTCAAGGCAGCATAGTAAGAACATACGCCTCCAAAAGGCAGC
>JANAVB010001400.1:5097461-5109961 GCA_029216955.1 Iris pallida
ACTGTACAGAAGTTTATTGGTTTGTGAAGTTTGGAGAAAACTGATTTTCAAAAGTGGATTTTTAGAAAAATTGTCCCGATACGCCGTCCTTCCCTCAATCGGCGGCGTGGTCACGAACCGAAAGCATCGAAAGGTGCGTATCGACTTCATGGACGTGTGAGATTTGACGGAATTCAAATTGGTCGCGTGTACGCGACTGACCCGTATCCGTCAAATTTTCCCGTATCGGGCTTTTTCGAAATTTCTCAATTACTTTGTGCACACGCATCAAATCGCGATGAAACTTGCGCCATTGGACTAGAAATATTTTTCTGGTCCTGTGAGCCAAGTTTGGTCCGATTCTGAGACGGTCGAGTGGAACGCTATTTTGGCGGGCTCACAATCCCACTCAATGGGTGATTTTGTGCACAGCCTACCGGAATCCAAAATTGGACATATCGTTGGGTTCGTCTCGTCAAACCGGACCTGTAGACATATATTTTAATGACTTTGAAGACCGTAGATTCTGGCACATTTTTTTGTGCAAAGTGGGTCCAACGGCGGACACCATTTTGACCCAAAATTACCGTTTTGCTTCTGTGTCCAGAATTGGAATTATGGGTAGGCGTTTCTAGCTAATTTGACCATTCTGAGAACATTGGTAATGTCTGTTTCAGCATTAGGAGACTGTTGTGCGAGTTGACCGTTCGTGGCTCATTGAGTGGGTTGTAGTTTCGATTTTCTCAGCTCAGGACGACAGGCAAGTACATTCTCTGATAGTTTTCATTGCTTTGATATCTACTATATCCGATTCAGTTGTAGTGTTATACTTGATTTTCGATACGAGGATACACGGACTAGTATACGTGAATCTCGTCATGAGATGTCATTCCCGGTTTACCTGGTATATGAGTACATTGTTCGATATTGTTTCCTGTACTTGTATAGACACTGATTTAGGAGTGGGCTGGCCCCCCTGCTCTTCAAATCCCATGTTATGACCTGTTATGTCTGGATTCATTATACTTCTCAAAGATGGGGAGTTATTAGAGGTTATGTGATCATACCCTTACTTGTTTATTACTTGTGCATAGCTCCACCAACTACACCAAAACACATGTATTCTAACGGCTTAAACATGTTACAATAATTAATTCTAACAGTTAAATTCCGTGAGTATTTAGGCGTGGGTAATATTACTAACTACTATTCTAATGGATCAAGTCCGTTAGTATTTCAAGTATTCTAACGGCTAGAGCCGTTAGTGATTATTTTTCTAACAGGTGTATAGAAGTGTATGTAATTGGATACTAACGGGCTATGACCGTTAGTATATTTAAAACACGTAAAAAATAATAATTTTTAGAGCTAAATACTAACAGGAAGGTACTGTTAGTATATCTACAGATATGGAAAAAAAAATTTAGAATTTAATACCATTAATAACTGATAGAGATGTATAGAACATAGAAAAGGCAGTCGAACATGCCAAAGACAATTGTATAATACAAAAAGAATTGTGGTAGACCAAAAACATGATGAATATGCATCCTGATATGAGCCAACACTGGATTTTATCTATGATAACAAAAAAAATTCATTAATGGATTTCTCGCATAGATAATATTTGAATACAAATATCCTTTGAATACATATATCCTTTCTTGGGAAATATAGGTCTTCTGAATCCGAATGTGCTTCGCTGAGCTCGTCCAGCATTTTCATGTTTTCTCTGTTATATATTCATATAAGGGGAATTCAGTTGCTAATAATATTTGAAAATTGGTGATGTTTCGATCATAAACTTACCTGTATAGAGAAGAGTTGGAAAATATATCTGCATAATCTACAAAAATATTATATTCTGTGGCAGGAAGACTTGTGTCCAACATCTATGCTGCTGGGTTTCGACTTTCTTTAACTTAGGACATCTTCGGATAGCCTTCAAAGTGATGCATTAGAGCAACTTAATTATTCAATCCTCTTTGCATGTAAAAGTTTTTAAAAAAAACTTCTTAGCGATATTGGATTCTTACCTCAACCTACTGAATCATGTTGCATGTGATAGACGACCCAGAGACCTACTATATATGAGCTGCCCTCCTCTTTTCATTAGCAACAACTGCAACATGTATGCGACGAAATAAAAGTTGTTTTATATGGTGTCGTGCATAATCTAAAAGAAGTTTCTAGGTCCAGAGATAGAAATATGCACCTCCAGTAACCAAAACCAAACCCAAACGTAAAGGTTATAAAGAAAATTTGTGGTTGCATCGACCCACCAGTATGAGTTTTCACATTACAACATATACATACCTCATGACAATTGCTGCTGCTCTAGCATCCAAACCGGATATAGACCCATTCATGAATATTATTCATCCAGTTGTCTTTCAATGTTCGTCTTCCTGAGTTTTCCTGAACAAGTTGGCTTTTTGAAAGAGAAATTGCATAAAATCCTGACCTTTTGATATAATTAGGCCCATCCATACATGAATATAATTCATCTAGTACAGCTACTGCATTCTGACCACAGGTCAATGGAGACGCCCAGTACCCCCAAGCAAGCGAAGGTTGGATGTCATCTGAGTGAAGATATAATTGAGGTGAGTATAGAACTATATTTTAGTCTTTCAATGTTTGTACTCTTCCTGAGTTTTCCTGAACAATTTGGATATTTGAAAGAGGATAAAATCCTGATCTTTTGATATAACAAAACCTCCAAGGATATAAAATACAATCAGGGTTGCAGTCCCTAATGTGTTTGCCATGAACTTGTTCCCATCTTCAACTGAATGGTGCTTGCTCCTGCCCATCTTTTAAACCTGGTAGATGGCCTCTGGTCCCTGTTTCATTTCTAGGTTGAGTCAGAGTGGAAATTGAGCTGTTCATGCATAAACGGGACAGGTTCAGGTTTAGCATATGTGGCTCGACCTGCAAGTGCCCTGACCCGACCCTATAAGGACCTGTTTGGACCTTTAGTTTTGTGGTGGCTACTTAAAATAATGCAAAATTTCAAGGCATCAGTGATAATTGATAATATATGCTTATTTGCTTCATAATTTGATCCGTTTCCTTAATTTCCTACCAATTAAACAAAGGCCTTAAGAATATCCAAACAAACTTCTCAAAGTTTCCTTACAATTTGCTCAGGTTTTCTGTCCAACAAGCACTAATCTCCACACTTTTAATTTTAACATACACTCTTATAAGCAAGAAGAGCAAAGATAATTAGACAGAAGTCTAGTTGAACCCAAAATATGAGATGTTAACTTTTATCTAAGCTCTCAACATTGGATTTCATGTATCCCTCATGTAAGTTTCTTCTTTCAGCTTAATAGGATACTTAAATATATCATATGCAAGTAAAATCTATTATCGCATAGCTCAACACGTACATTTGTTTGTAAAATGATCAAAATTGAGCTCTAAAATGGCCCAGCTCATCAGTGGTACTCTAAAATGGCCCAGCTCAACAAAATTAAGATGTAAAATGATCAAAATTGAGCTCTAAAATGGCCCAGCTCTTAAATATATCACCTTGGTAATTGGTACAACTCCAGACGCTCTAAAATGGCCCAGCTCATTTGTTTATAGGATTTCGCAAGCACTTGATGTAGTATTATAACTTATATGTAATTAAAATGACGTACCTCGGTGAAAATGTGAGTCCATGGCATGATATTTCAATACCCATGTCAAAGTCCATACTACAGTATTGCCCCTATACTGAAACTTAGATGTAATATTAAAACTTATATGTAATTAAAATGACGTACCTCGGTGAAAATGTGTATTGCTTCTTCCAAGGATTTGTATGTAGAATATATAATGATGCGTCCTGTCATCAACAAAAGTACAAGGAAAAGTCAGCACCTATGGAAAATAGTATCTATGTTTTGAGATAAATGAAGAGAGCGAGGCACTGAACTAGAAAAAGTTAGCACCTAGGCGAAGAAATAGCCCATTCAACACTTTCCTATCTCTTAATTAAATTATTTGATTTAAGTTCTAAAAAAGTCAGCACCTAGGCGAAGAAATAGCCCATCTAGTTGCCATAACTTTTTCATCTTCCTAGACCCACTCTACTATAATTATGTTACTTGTGACCCTGATGGAAAGCTCTTCGTCCGAAGAGCTTGTGTCATTTCATGGGTCCTAAGCCTTCACTAGATCAATGTGGATTAAAATGGAAAGAAATAGCAATATAGCTTTCCTGGAAAATTTTGAAGTGGAAAATCACAGATAACTTTTGATTAGCACAACATTATGAGAAAGAGAATAACTTAGCATATTTGACGCCATAGCTCCATATCTTGAACAACTCATAGCTATATACTACATATATGCAATCAAAATTTGTTACCAATGTTAAAAGATCTTGACATAATTGTTACATTACAGGTACCTCAATGAAAAGTTCGTAAAAGGTTAATTGTCTTTGTAAAGCTTCTAGCAGTTATTATTGCCATCAACTCAATTGATCCAGTAGATAACCTTTGATGGAGGAGAGCCATCCAAGACTGCATATAGGTTCCAGCACCTGTCTACAGTTATAGTCATGCTGGAAACCAGAAAACTTTTTAGCCATGCATGCCAGTGTGCTACAATGTGACATCCTCGCTTCCATATTCCTCCCACCCTGTTCCTAGAGGTTTTTTTTTTATTTCTGTCACCTATTAAATGCAACTACATTGGCCTATGATCATAAGCCAACTAGAATCTAATGCTCCCGAATAATATATCGAGCAGAGTTCCACAAGAATACAACCAATGCTCCATATATCACACGGATAACTCCATCCAAGCATTCCAAAACCTGTCCAAAGGTACTTGTTATGGAGAACACATAAGTGAGAAAAATAGAAAGCAGTATGTGCCATATAAAAAGGCTCGACCAACATTATATATTAAGACTCAAGGGCAAATCACAAAGTAAAAAATGGAACCTTTAATTTAACAGTTTGAGAAAATGGCTGCTTGAAAGTAAGTCCATGAAACAGCTTACTTGTCCAAAGGTTCCCAAGAATGAGTTATGGGTCATTGTTGCTAGAGGTAAATGGAGAAGGTTCCCATGAATGAGTTCAGTTGTTCCTTTAACTGCTTTTGTTCACAAATAACTGAACAACCATCTTTTTGAGCTCCTATATCTAAATTTGCTCTTTTTCAGCATTAACTCGATGTCCTAGATGCTGAATTGCATGCAAAAGGAAGTGAAAACCCAACACTTCAACATAAAATTGATAACAAACATGTGGAATAATTCATATGACTTTAACTACAGTTAAAAGAAACAAAAACTCCTTCAATAGTTAACTGAGAAAGATGTACTTACAGGGGGCTACTACATTGATCTCTTTTGGGAAAACTAGAGGACACTGCAACCATGTCCTCAACAAATCATATCTAGATGCAACATTAATAGCAGATATTAATGGTCTTCAAGTCTTGTTTATTGAGAAATATCTGTCAGAAAGGAAAATCAAATAGGACATGTAGAGGATATAAGAAGAAATATTGAAGCAAAAAGTGCAAGTATTATTAAACCTTTTCCCTCCTCCTTTATCCGGGTTTGGGACCGGCAATCCAAAGACAAGCAATGCATTGGCGGAGTTTAAAAAAATTATCCAAAACATAAATGCAAACATAATTAGTAGGCCTAAAAGCACCGCAAAGATAATTAGGTGAGTTAGCTTCTTCCTCGAGATATTGGAACCCATTGCACGAGCCCGTCCCTTTTTGTCCTTCCCAAATACTTCTACTAACTCATTGTTGTCGAAATCTTCAAGAGTTCTTTTGTTTTTGTTTCTTTCTTTAGCAGTCAATTATATTTTCCTGTAGAATTTTCCTGTGAGACAATGTAAAAAACCTTAAGCTAAAACTGCAAAATACATACAAATTAATATTTTGCTTACAAATTTTTTTTGCACTCTCCAATACTTGACCATCTTTATGTTTGTGTGCTTCTAACCAATTTTCTACCAGCGAAAGTGATATGTCAGGACTTTCTTGTTGCTGCAAAAGGAACAATATAAGTCAACCAATTATCTACCTAATAGGACAGTCAAACAAAGAAGAAAGTCATACAATTTATATGAATCTGACCCAGATATGGCCAATTATGGATACACATATCTCACATCCCACTGAAACACACCTTAAGATTTATATCCAAACAAAGAAGACAGTCAAACAAAGAAGATAGATTTTCTCGACGTAGTAAACTGATTAATGAGATTTTCGGCCTTCCATTATCTTGGATTACTAGTGCGAAGATAATTCATCCTGAAAATTATTATGAGGCCACATAATTACTACAAAGCATACAGGTTACATAGATTAATGTATATGTTTCAATGCCAACTATAAATTACTACACAAAACTTCATGCATGCAGGTACTTGTGATCAAAATTAATGTTGATGTGCTGCCAAAAAGTGCATACTCTTAACCTTATGACAAGTGAAAGGTTTTCCACACTATTTTCCTTAGATACACAGAGAACTAGTAAGCTGGAAAAGGTCAGGATGTAGATCTGATAATATTCGGATATGATTCACACAATTTAGTCCTATGAATACATTACATAATATTCGGAGATGTTCTTTTATGAGTTAATGCTTAAATAACATACATAACATGATATAATATACCATTATATTTGCTGGTTCCATACGAAAATAAATAGATAACATTTTCTATGAATATCATATCAAACATCTTTAGATCAAGAGCTATTTACAAAATGATGCACTCGACATATCCCATCATTTTATGTGTAATTTCATACATGTACTCCATTTGTTATAATTTCCCAGGAATCTTGCATGTAAATTCTTTAAGAGACATAATATCAAACATTAGAGTAATTTATGTGGAAACTTACAAAATGATGAACTCGACATATGCCACATTAGAAGAAAACAACTTTTAATGAAGACTAGGGTATTTTTACCACAAAAAGGGGGGTTTCTCACCTCAAATAGGGGTTATTGGGCAGCCGACCCGCCACGGGTGGACGCCGAAAAAGAGTTGGCCTTGCCGTAGCCGATGACGGATGGATGAGAAACCGACGGAGGTCGGTGACGTGCCGGACTCGCAGGACTAACCGCAGCCGATGACTGATGGTCTCGCGGGGCTCGCCGTAGGTCGACGATGGAGTATGCATTGGTGAATGAGAGAGAGAGAAAGTGGGGAATAAATGATGCAGACGATGGAGAATGGAGTATGCATATAGTGAAATGAGGGGAATTAGGGGCAAATTAGAGCCTCAACCCTTTTTCCTCTCTGTTGGAAATTTTCAAGAGTCATGTTAATAATTTAGAAAAAAAATATATTGTTTCTAACAGACCATAGGTATATACTAACGGGTGTATCTAGTAAGTGTTTTGTAACAGGTTAAGACCGTTAGAACTTGCAAACAAAGTCCATTAGAAATTAGCCAATATGGTGTAGTGACCCTCACCACACGTAGGGTGTAGCCTGACCTTATACTACTTGTGCATAGCTTTCCATTTTGGCCGGCCTGATCCCTATACTAGTATACTACCTGTGCATAGCCGGTCAAATGGAACAGCATGATCTTGACCCAAGCCGATCACATAACGCTCTAATATCTCATGGCACTTTATTTTTATGTTACATCATACCTCAGATTACTTTCCATTATTTATATTCCAGTTTTATCTTATATCTCACATATGACATGATATCCAGTTCCCTTGTACCGTTTTACTTTCAGTCTTGATATTCCATATTGTATTTCATTATGATTGTCTCTTATAGTATTTGTCAATTCACATGGAACTGCTGTTGGCATTTGTACTTGCTCGTATCCTGACAGGATAACCCCCGTTGTTTTTCAGAGGATTTAGATGCAGATTGCCCGACCTACTACGGGTTTAGCATAGATGGAGCCTACGACCAGGACATGCCTGTGGACCCGGTGCTCGTAGAGGACGTACAGCCAGTAGTGACCTAGTTCACCTAGATTTTGTCTTGATTACATTCCAGTTTGGTACTTTGAGACTTATAGTATTTATTTTGGGATATTGTTTTATGTCTTGGTCAGATCTCTGACCTTGTGATTGTGGCTCGGTACTATTTCAGACTATTTATCTCATCTTTATATTTATCTTTATCATCGTTTTATCTTTCTTAGAATTATGTGATTGAGTTGTAGTTATATTCCTCCGTACGGAGATGACAGGTTATATTTGTGTCATAGATTCTATATATTCAAATGACCTTTACAGCATTCTACTGCCGATACTGCGGCGTAGGCTAGACGTACCCACGTGCTCGTGCCCCTAAACAGGGTGCGGGTCGTGACACATTTTTATGGTGGCCTATGCAGGTCAGAGTCGCAACTAGTGTGATTTCGTAATGGGTGCTCGACTAAGAGTGCTAATTGCGAGCCTGCTCTTAGGATATAGGTTTTAGGTTATGATAGGAGTTACTCAATCACATATTAGAAAAATTCTAATCTTTTGATTACCATGACAAACTCTTCTTGCATTTCGAAATAAATTGTCCTTCCTTGATGATATCCTATCATGTGCCATATTGATCTCTTTGCTTAGGACTTTTGAGAGATTTCTGTGACGACCCTTGGGAATCTTGTTTTAAACGTCAACTTAAAATCATTTTCTCTTGTTTTTCTTCATCCTTGCTCCTTGTTATTGAATTTGATTTTATTGGATCATCGCTGATTTTGATTTTTTATATCGAGATGAATGTTATGGCCTGAATTATGGTACCTTTCTAATAACATATGTTAACGGGAATAACTGGAAAGGTAAACGTCTACTTGGTTATGGAACTTGGAGTTTATCGCAGCTATATTGGCCGGCGTGGCGGAAACGTAGAGGCCTGACTTCGGATGTACGTATCTTGGTCATAAGATTTGAGATTTTTCGCAGCTATACTAGTCGGTATGGCGAGGACTCCAGACGACATGATTATAGAGGTGCATACCTTATTATGGAATCTACCGTTTATTGCAGCCTTGCTTACTGGCGTGGCGAGGATTCCGAGTATCATGATTTAGTATAGATGTGTGTGATTATCAGATTGTATCTTGAGAAGGGTCCTAACATGTCATCTCTATCATTTTACTTCTCTTATATATTCTGTTCCATCCTCAATTAGCTTAGGAGTAAGAATACTTTCGGTTCTTTAGTCCAGGTCCTTGTAGATTCTCATTTCATTATAGGTTCTTCGTAGTGTGATGTCTTGATGATTTACAATTGGTCTGTGTCCTTGAGTAATTGTGTTAATAGTTTAGAGTATAGTTAGAAAATATTGTATATGATTGTTGATAATTAAATATAGATGAGAACCCTAGAGTGATTAATAAGTGTTAAGGTAGGAGTTGCACCAGGTATCAGAATAGGAGGAGTACCCTAGTAGCTAGAGACGAAGTATTTCAAGCGTTATAGAAGTTTAGGCACCAACAGTTTAGTGTCTAGTTGGAGGAGAGACATGAACAACCTAGTATAGGGGTACCATCCAAGTATCATATAGATGAGTTAGTGCCTTGTGTAGACAGCGTCAAGACTTGGGTAGACACCCTAGAGAGAGTATCCTAGATAGACGAATGTTCTTCCGTGACTTTAATTTCTGGAACGTCAGAGATGTCAATCTCTGTAAGCTTCCTTTACGAGTTTGTAGTAGACAAGATTATCTTTATTTTGATATATCGCGTACCGCACAACTTTGAGATCAATTTAGGCCATTGACCATTCCCACTTTTATTTATGATTATCATATGCACATTGTCATGACTTTTAATTTAGGAGCACAAGACTAGTTGTTTTCTCAAAACCAACTTCATATTGATGATCTAGACAAGACACCCTACGCCCATGACCTTCACGTCCCACTCAGGCACACCATCTTGTGCTTCATTTTGTCACATGACTTTCTTGACACAAGGCCCAATCTTGATTCACCCCATGAAGTCACTTTTATTTCTGACTCTTTTATTTCTGACTCGAATTAGGGACACCATTCGACCCAAACTTGTTGACCCAAAATATGGACACGACCCACATTAAGCCTACTACCCACATGACACTTATGTCACATTCAACTGAGCCCCACATGCTACTTATTTACCCGCATTCATTTGAGGAAGACAATAGAAAGTTGTCACGACCCGGTCCCAAATAATTGGGTCGAACCGGATCATGCCCAGCCTGCACCGTTGTTGAGACGGCGACAGTAAGCTGTATCACTCATGCAGGTAAACAAACAACACAGTCTAATTGCCACAACTTTAATAATTCGAATAGTTTAAAACTTTTTTACAATAAAATAAAAGATACATCTGAAATACATTGTTTTCCACAAGCATCATGAATTATAAAAGAAAAGAAAAATCTAGGCAACCAGCTCATCAGTCTCGAGATCATCGTCCTCTAGTTGGGACCTCGGAAAATATCACGGAACAAAGCCTCATCAGTGATACCTAAAATGTTGGGTCTCCAGTCAGGAGGGAGCAAAGTACAATTCATGCTAATTTGACAATTTAAATAATAATAGAATCATGCACTTTTAAACAATTAGAAATGAACAGTTTTCTAACAGTAAAATAGTGTGATTTGAATAGGCAATGAATATGACCGGCTTGGGTTTGTTACAGTTCAGATACGGCTTATCCCCGTGTGTATGAGGGGGTAAGCTAATAGTTACAGTAGTTACAGTAGTTTGGATGTGGTCATACTCATTACACTACTCCCCCAGTCCCCAAACAGTTACAGTAGTTACAGTAGTTACAGTCAATGCTCTCAGGGAGAGTTCCGTGTTGCATCGTGGTTTAAACTTGCAGTAAAGCGATTATTAAATAACTGTAAACTAACACAAAATGTACTTGTCTTGGTTTGACTGGATTTGAAAGGTTGAAGACTTCGAGATGGAAATTAGACTCGTCCTCGTAATCCTACATTCGAGAAGTTCGACTCAGAATCCAGGGTTACCAAGCTAACTATGCTAGTTGAAATCTCTAATTGTGTCCTAATCAATTTTAATCTTTATTAATGCAATCACAAACAAAAATGCGATTATCGGTGCGTTGTAATTAATAACGATGGAAAGATCATTTTAACTTGTATTTTGGAAAATCTCGTAGTTACCAAATTAATTTGATTAAAACTTTGTATTTTCGTATTTATAAATATAAAACTAAATTTCTTATTTTAATGAGAAATACATGATCGTTGTTAAATATTAAAACTTGTAAATTTTATGTGATAAAACTTTATTAATTTTTATATGAAAATAATTATATATTTCGATTTACGCGTACGCTACAAAAACTTGCAAAACCAGTAAATAACAGAAAATCCTACGCTACCAAATTACAAGTCACAGAGCCAACAACCAGCTGGACTTATGCCCATTACAATTTATTTACATAAATTGAAATAAGACAAAAACGGTCGTTAGTTCTAAAACTTACTATAATTAATATGAATAAGATAAACAATAAAATAAATTAAATAATAACCAGTCTCAGATATGGTCCAATCGTCAACTAGGCTAATGCCTCAACGTCCGGGCGAAGCCGGTTTCGTTTGCACTTAGCCGGAGCCCATTGACCGATACGGTCGTCGCCCAAAATTCAAAATATTTAATATATTTCCAAAATCCATTTTAAAATTATTTTTAAAAATATAATTAAATTTACGGAAAAATTCGGCAGCATCTCCTCTGTTTTTGGTCAACCCAAAAACTGGGAAATATGCCAATCTTTTTTTTGCAAATCCCAAACCAGGGAATCCTAAAATATATACACATAAAAATAACCATAATATTTCCAATATTAATTCGGAACGACCCGAAATGAATTCGGGAGTCCGAATCCAACCAAAATATCACAGCACGCTATTGGAAAAATCCGAAAACCCAAAATATTAAGAAATCCATTTTTCAAAAAGTTTCGGAAAAGCAAAACAACCAACAGAACCTTTCCGAAGGTTCCAAAACAACGACATCGCTAAAAAACCGAATTCCCGAGAGGAAATCGGGGACCAATCTCATCATAGACAAAATGAAAATGGAACGGGACAGGGGTTATACCTTGGGTTGCTCGGCTAGAGCTCTCAGATGCAAAATTATAGAAATAAAGAGATCTGAAACGCGACGAAAATCCGAGACTCTGCTAGACAGGGCTGTCCAGAACAACGGATACGCCTGGGGGTGCGCCGGGGAACAGCGTCCACGTGCTAGGGCACGAGAAACCGCGGGGTCAGCGCTGATGGGGTCGGCGCGGAGGCCGGGAGGCGTTGGAAGGGAGCGGGCCGGACAGGGGGTTGCCGGGCTTGGCGAAGCTCGGTGCTGGAGGCGCCGCGAGAGCGCGGGGAGGCGCTGCGGGGACGGCGAAGGGGCGCTGGGGGTGCGCCGGCGAGAGGCCGAAGGGGGTCGGGCGTCGACGACGGGCGCGGGGAGCCGGAGCGTCAGGGTCGGACGCCGGAGGGGTCGTACGTCGGGGAGGGCGCCGCACAGGGTCGTGAGTGTGC
>JANAVB010001400.1:5114961-5274961 GCA_029216955.1 Iris pallida
ACCTTATACTACTTCTGCATAGCTTTCCATTTTGGCTGGCCTGGTCCCTATACTAGTATACTACCTGTGCATAGTCGGTCAAATGGAACAGTCTGATCTTGACCCAAGCCGATCACATAACGCTCTAATATCTCATGGCACTTTATTTTTATGTTTATATCATACCTCAGATTACTTTCCATTATTTATATTCCAGTTTTATCTTATATCTCACACATGACATGATATCCAGTTCTCTTGTACCGTTTTACTTTCAATCTTGATATTCTATATTGTATTTCATTATGATTATCTCTTATAGTATTTGTCAATTCACATGGAAACTGTTGTTGGCATTTGTACTTGCTCGTATCCTGACAGGATAATCCCCGTTGTTTTTCAGAGGATTTAGATACAGATTGTCCGACCTACTACGGGTTTGGCATAGATGGAGCCTACGACCAGGACATGCCTGTGGACCCGGTGCTCGTAGAGGACGTACCGCCAGTAGTGACCTAGTTCACCTAGATTTTGTCTTAATTACATTCCAGTTTGGTACTTTGAGACTTGTAGTATTTATTTTGGGATATTGTTTTATGTCTTGGTCAGATCTCTGAACTTGTGATTGTGGCTCGGCACTTGTCACGACCCGCACCCTAGAGTAAGGGCACGAGAAGTGGGTACGTCCAGCCTACGTCGCAGTGTCGACGGTAGAACGCTGTCCTAGGTCAATCATCTAACAATATAAAAATACCTGTACAGGTTATACTCTCCGAATGGAGGTGACATAACAATATACATCTCAATCACATCTAGGG
Organism: Iris pallida; assembly: GCA_029216955.1. NCBI lineage: Eukaryota > Viridiplantae > Streptophyta > Magnoliopsida > Asparagales > Iridaceae > Iris > Iris pallida. The sequence continues at coordinate 5,115,759 of JANAVB010001400.1, forward strand.
TAGAAGAATGAAAGATAGACAGATAGACAGTAACTCAAAGAGAACAGTAGAATAGATGAAATAAGTCCAAATGTCTAGTATAACATAACATCAGAATGTCAACTCATAATACAATAAGACTAAAGTCTATACATCTCAACATCTCAAAATACAACTCAGAATGTGAGACAAAATGATAATATAGAAAATACTGTCTAGCTAAACTAGCCTAGACTACTGGGGCAACATCCTCAGCTGCAGGTGGATCCTGCTGAGGGTCCACAACATAAGTGTCATCTAGTCCTGCTCCATAATAGGTAGACACTATGGCCTCATCCTCATCCTCTGTAATATTTTCAACAGGTCCAGTCAGGACAGGAACGAGCACAATACATCTCACGCAGTGCATAGTATGATAGGAAATATAAAGCATGCAATAGAGTAAAATACAGGAACTGCTGAAGGAAGATACATGTAGCAAAAAAGATAGCTGTAAAGGAAATATCTACTGTATATAGAGAACTGTAAGTGGCTAGTGATGTAGAGCACAAGATAGGCATGTGAATGGCTAGAATTTATACATGATTATACTACAGAGTTTGCACATGATTATACTACTTTAGAATTATTCACATGTCCACTTCTACTCCCCCGTTTCCCCAATCAATACACAAGGATCCATTCATGTTACGTTAAGATTCGTGATAAGCCCATAATTGGGTGATACGTGAGTGATTCATGAAGATTCATGAAGGCTCGGTGATCCATGAGAGTACATGAGTTACTAGCTGATACATGAAGATACATGAAAATAGAAGCATGAGATACATGATGTAAGTGAAACACACATGACAAAGTATCTGATGCTCCCGAGGGGGATAACATCTCATGAAAGATCCATATAGTACCAATCCGTGATAACAATCGTGTCAGAATCAAGTAAAGTAATCTAGAGCAAGAATATAAATCCTGGCAAGTATAAAACGGTCAGAGAATGTACTCGCCTGATAACTGAATGTCTGAAGAGGATATACTGTCTGAGGAGAGGTGTATGGCTCTTAATCAGAGTAATACAAGTCACAATGTATCCACAATAGTAAAAATAGAGTATACAATGCATACTACATGATTCTAGGCCAATCTGGTCAAAAGTCAACTCTTGGTCAACTCTAGTAGTCAAACTAGGTCACAGGAAGTCATACTAGGTCACAGGAAATCAAACTAAGTCAAATAAGGTCAAACAAGGTCAAACTAGTCTAATCTAGGTTAAAGTCAACTCTTGGTCAACATTCTAGTCAAACTAGTCAAGTTATCTGGGGTTTAGTCAATCAATGGTCAGACTAGTCAAATACTAGTCAATATGATCAATCTGGGTCAAGTCTAGGTCAAACTTAGACCATCAAAGATTTTGGTCAAACAAGGACTAGCCAGTAAGGTAATTAGGTCAAACAAAGTCTAGTCAATAAGGTAATTAGGTCAAACATGGACAGACTAGTTAAACTAGTCATTTTAGGTCAATTAGGTCATGGTTTGACCGATAGTTGACTTTGGTCAACTTAGTCAAACAAGGGTCAAAGCCTAACCTCATAGCCATAGGCTCATAAATGAATACCATAGGCTAATACCATATAGGTATCTACCTTATACAATATATACATATGACTTACATATATATATATATATATATATATATATATATATATATATATATATATATATATATATATATATATATATATATATATATATATATATATATATATATATATATATATATATATATATATATATATATATATATATATTATATATATACAATATACTACTTAGGCCTATAGGCTATGTGTCATAGGTTTCTATATAAACCTATACTTGGAAGTCATACATATATATATATATATATATATTATATATATATATATATATATATATATATATATATATATATATATATATATATATATATATATACACAATCTATCTACTACCTATATATCAATATATGAACACTCTATATATAATACCAAAACCCATATATATATACAATGACACTATATATCTAATACCAAATGTATATATATCATATATATATATATATATATATATATATATATATATATATATATATATATATATATATATATATATATATATATAAAACTTATATATATATTACATATATATAGAGAAGGAAGAAAGTGAGAGAGAGAGGGAATTAGAGTGGGAGAGAGAGTGAAGGGGCTGTCACAGGAAGGGGGAAAGGGTGTTCCAGTTTTCCTGGAACAGGAATCCAGTCCCCAACAAACACACACAAAACACCCACACACCTACATATACACATACATGTATATACACATGTATATACATGTATACACCCTAAAAACTCACCTACACACACACATACATATATACTACGTATATACAATATATATACCCATAAATATACATATATATATACATCAAAATCAATTTGAAATTGGATTTTGAAAACTGGAAATCACAGTAAACACTGTTCATCACTGAACACAGTGTAGGTAAGGGGAAACCTGATTTCAAGCCCAAAACCTAACTAAGATGCCCATACAGTGGTTGGTAATCGTGCCCCTAGGTGTGTACGTATCGTAGGTGTCCCTAGGAGTCCACCACGACATGACACAACGTGTCCAAATGTGTAATTTCCAAATTGGGTAAACTGCGCTCTGTGCAGTATCGTGCAGAGGTGCACACGAGTGTAGGACACGACAGAAGTTTCCATAGGTCTCGTGCACACGTGTGTAGGTTCACCTAGGGTAGGTGCACGTGTTAGGCAGCCTGCACGGTGTCCTCGTGTCCTCAGGACACGGCACGAACACCGTATCAGTCGAGTTTTCTCGACTGATACATACTGTTTACACTGCATCGTGCAGTGAGTCACGCGTCTCGTGGACATGACACACACAATATTGTGTCTCGTGCTCGTGTCAGTAGGTAGGGTAGGTCTAGGGGTATGTGTCAGTGTCATGGTCCAGTGTCCAAGTTGTGTCGTGTCTAAGTTACAAGGTCGTATCAGTGAGGTCTGTGCACTCGTGCACAGGATGTGCTCGACCAGTGCGAGTGATTTTTCTCACTCGACACGACACGAGAAGTCGTGAGATTTTGGGGGCATGTTCGCAGACATTGCCCTCTCGTGTCCACCAATTTTGGCGTATCCACGTGCTCTGTGCAGTGACACGAGCAGCGTGGTAGCAGGGCACGCACGCGAGCCTCGTGCAGTGAGTTCGTGTCCATTTTGGACACGGACACAGCACAAAAATGTGCTCAGTAAGTTAGGGTTGTAACCTACTAGTCTAGGGCTACCCAAAATGTAATTTGTTCTACATTTAACAAAAACAAAACCTTTGTGGCATTTCATCAAACAAGGGTTTATAGCCTAGGATACGTGTCCGATACGGACACCAAACCAACTCTAAATCCTACCAAACTTGACCCACAGTTATGGTAGTCCTATATGCATGCATTTATGAAGAAAAAACAGAGTTTTAACTAAGTTTGAGGGCATTTACCTATTTGTGCAATTCCAAGGAAAAATCACTAAAGAGGGGGTGTGCTTCCTTCAACTTGGTGATGTCCAAAGCTTCCAAATTTTTGATTGCTAGCTTCCCTTAGCACCTTTCATGTTGTAGGGTCCCAATACAAAAGACTAGAGTGAATTTGGATCAATATTGATCAAGTTGTGGGTGTTTGAAGAAAATAGGATTTTGTGGGATTAAAATTCATGTAAAATGTTCATGAATTAATGTAAGGGGATTATATAGAATGTGTGGCTGCTAGGGGGGGTCCTTGGTCGGCCATGGCAAGGGGGGGTCCTTGCCCTTTCCTTCATGGTTAAGGCAAGACTTTTGTGTAAAGGTTGAGATATTTTGAATGGTTTAAGCAAAATATCAATAAAGGCAATCTAGATATTTATGCCACTTTAACCCATGACTAAATATCCATCCCAAAGCTTCTAGGTTAGTAGCTAACCTCTAGATTAGGGTAGATAGGTTAGGGACTAATCATGGTACTTAACCATGATTAAATAATATTAAAATCACATAATCTCAAATAAAGTCTAGTAAATTACCAAAATACCCTTTTGGCCAAAAATTACTAATTTGATGTTCTAAGCCTATGGCTAAGCTCACATGGTCATGGCAACTTCTAGGTTAAGGAAAACTAGGGTTTATACTAGGGTTATACTAGTAAAGTCACAAAGTCATAAGTCATGACTTAGAAAATGGTTTAATTACACTAGAAATCACCAAAAATCATATCATGACTAAAATACCATTAATAAATAATAAAATAATAAATTTTCAAAAATACCCCAATTTCAGAAAACTGGGTGTTACAAGTCTACCCACCTTAAAATAATTTCGTCCTCGAAATTTAGATGGTCGTACTCCTCCTAGGTCAAACCTCCAACAATCAGGGTCGAAGTTACTACCTAGCAACATACAAGGTCAACAAGTAAAATATGGGCAGTAGACCTATACTGGGTCATGTCCAAAAATTGCCTGGCAGTTTTAGGTCATAAGGTGTCCTTAATCCAAATCGAAATCAAAAGTAACTCCATGGGATAAATTAGGATGGAGCCTCGGGTCAGGAAAATCGTACTAAGCAAATGAAGCACACGATGGTATGCCTGAGTGGGACACTAAGGTCATAGGTGTAGAGTGTCATGTCTAGGTCATGTATGCGAAGTCAGTTTTGAGAAAACAACTAGTCTTGTGCTCCTAATTTAAAAGTCACGATAATGTGCCTACGATGATCACAATTTAGAGTGGGAAAGGTCTATGGCCTAAATTGAACCAAAAATTTGTGATGAAATAGTGGTACCAGGGGGGACAGGTTAAATGGGACAGTCTGTGGTCTCATCTAGGTGCACTAGTCATTCTAGATCAATACTGTCCTATGGTATCAAAACGTACAAGCAATCTAAGGTGTCCTAATTGGGAAGGTAAGGGAACAACAATCATCAAGGCTATAGGGCCGTCTACCATCCTATATGAAAATTGGTCATTAACAAGCAAGTGAGAAATCATTAAAAGTTACTATTCCATAAAGTGGTAAAAGAAAATTGAAAATTTAGGCACAAGCAATCACAAATAGATTTTAGTCTTGACACGATCTAAGTTGATCAATTTCAGGATAAATCGAGATTTGGGCAAGATGGGAAATTAATGAAATCAAGTATGAGTACGAGCATCCAATGATGAAGATCCAGGTCATGATTAAATTTAATTCAACTGGATACGAATACGAGGTTCATGGGCGATAAATAATTCCAAGGAGAATTGTCAAGGCTGTTGCGGATAAGATTCTAGGGCAAGTTTAACTGTGTCTCCATCCACGTAGATTAATATATGAAAAAGCGAACCAAATGCAATAGGTTGATCAGACCATCATGCGCCGGTTCTGAGTAGATAATATGTTAGTGGGTGCGCACCCAATAAAATGTATCATGATCAAGCTCAAAAAGGATAAGCTTGTAAAACTAAGGATAAATTTGTAGCATAAGATATAAGTAAGGGTGGAAATGATAAAAGAAGATACATAGTCCAAGATCCTTAACCAATCCGGTCAAGCATTCAAGATAAGGTACGAGGTTAAGTATTTGAGGGTTCAAGCAGAACACCATCACATGCCAGGTCGAAAGAATTGAGCCAAGGTGGATCTCTAATTGAAATAAGAATTAATTTAGTATCATGGTAGAGGTTATAGTTTAGCCATTTGACCAGAAAATCATATCAAGAAAATAAAGTACAAGGAGACGGGTTTTAGTAGGACATGGAATACCTACATGAAGGTAGGCTAGTCTAGGTCTTACATGTGAAGTTTGTTGGGAGGTAACAGCTAGTATTATACTCTGAATATCTAAGTCACGGTAAAGGACGTCCAATGATCTAAAAAATAGAAAATGGGAGTTCAAGACGTGACAATTGATGCAAAATTAAGGAAGATCAAATTAACCCACGGAATAAAATTAATTAGGAATCCAGTAAATAATTTAGGAACACAGCCCTAGGGATAGATAGGCTACTAGATGAATATAGTTAGGGTTCGATCAAATCAAAGGTCAAGGTTAGAAGGTCTCAATAAAGTCTTTTTTTTTTAGGAAATGTCGAGTAAGTCAGGTTTGGGATACAGTCGCATAGTTTGGTAGAAAGAGTTTAAGCAAGATGCAAAAATAGAGGGGACAGTTCATTTCAAGGGGAAGCAATTAGCAAGAGAATTAGATAGTAAGAAACAGATGAGAGTTTTCTCATAAATGTGATTGAGTACCTTAAAATAAAAGATATTAATCTAACACAAGTAAATTAAAATCAACAACTACAAAATTTCAAAATCATCAACTAACACCAGGATTCAAAGTTCTACAGTGAATCCTCCAAAATCAAATTCAATCAAGAAAAAAAAAGGAGTTTAAATCGTAATTTCAAATGAGATTCTCAAGGGTCATCACAGGAATCTCTCAAGGTATCCTAACAATGATTGAGTATCCTCTCTCACTAAGCCTATTCCTCCAATCCTATCACAGGCTGTAGTGATACTCTAGTTCGAATATCACTACATAAACTCGACCTGCATGGGCCACCACTAAAAACGTGTCACGACCCGCACCCTAGAGTAAGGGCACGAGAAGTGGGTACGTCCAGCCTACGCCGCAGTGTCGGCGGTAGAACGCTGTCCTAGGTCAATCATCTAACAATATAAAATACCTGTACAGGTTATACTCTCCGAATGGAGGTGACATAACAATATACATCTCAATCACATCTAGGGTAGAAGAATGAAAGATAGACAGATAGACAGTAACTCAAAGAGAACAGTAGAATAGATGAAATAAGTCCAAGTGTCTAGGATAACATAACATCAGAATGTCAACTCATAATACAATAAGTCTAAAGTCTATACATCTCAACATCTCAAAATACAACTCAGAATGTGAGACAAAATGATAATATAGAAAATACTGTCTAGCTAAACTAGCCTAGACTACTGGGGCAACATCCTCAGCTGCAGGTGGATCCTGCTGAGGGTCCACAACATAAGTGTCATCTAGTCCTGCTCCATAATAGGTAGACACCAGGGCCTCATCCTCATCCTCTGTAATATTTTCAACAGGTCCAGTCAGGACAGGAACGAGCACAATACATCTCACGCAGTGCATAGTATGATAGGAAATATAAAGCATGCAATAGAGTAAAATACAGGAACTGCTGAAGGAAGATACATGTAGCAAAAGAGATAGCTGTAAAGGAAATATCTACTGTATATAGAGAACTGTAAGTGGCTAGTGATGTAGAGCACAAGATAGGCATATGAATGGCTAGAATTTATACATGATTATACTACAGAGTTTGCACATGATTACACTACTTTGAAATTATTCACATGTCCACTTCTACTCCCCCGTTTCCCCAATCAATACACAAGGATCCATTCATGTTACGTTAAGATTCGTGATAAGCCCATAATTGGGTGATACGTGAGTGATTCATGAAGATTCATGAAGGCTCGGTGATCATGAGAGTACATGAGTCACTAGCTGATATATGAAGATACATGAAAATAGAAGCATGAGATACATGATGTAAGTGAAACACACGTGACAAAAGTATCTGATGCTCCCGAGGGGGATAACATCTCATGAAAATATCCATATAGTACCAATCCGTGATAACAATCGTATCAGCATCAAGTAAAGTAATCTAGAGCAAGAATATAAATCTTGGCAAGTATGAAACGGTCGGAGAATGTACTCGCCTGATAACTGAATGTCTGAAGAGAATATACCGTCTGAGGAGAGGTGTATGGCTCCTAATCAGAGTAATACAAGTCACAATGTGTCCACAATAGTAAAAATAGAGTATACAATGTATACTACATGATTCTAGGCCAATCTGGTCAAAAGTCAACTCTTGGTCAACTCTAATAGTCAAACTAGGTCACAGGAAGTCATACTAGGTCACAGAAAATCAAACTAAGTCAAATAAGGTCAAACAAGGTTAAACTAGTCTAATCTAGGTTAAAGTCAACTCTTGGTCAACATTCTAGTCAAACTAGTCAAGTTATCTGGGGTTTAGTCAATCAATGGTCGGACTAGTCAAATACAAGTCAATAGGATCAATCTGGGTCAAGTCTAGGTCAAACTTAGACTATCTAAGGTTTTGGTCAAACAAGGACTAGCCAGTAAGGTAATTAGGTCAAACAAAGACTAGTCAATAAGGTAATTAGGTCAAACATGGTCAGACTAGTTAAACTAGTCATTTTAGGTCAATTAGGTCATGGTTTGACCGATAGTTGACTTTGGTCAACTTAGTCAAACAAGGGTCAAAGCCTAACCTCATAGCCATAGGCTCATAAATGAATACCATAGGCTAATACCATATAGGTATCTACCTTATACAATATATACATATGACTTACATATATATATATACAATATACTACTTAGGCCTATAGGCTATGTGTCATAGGTTTCTATATAAACCTATACTTGGAAGTCATACATATATATATATATATATATATATATATATATATATATATATATATATATATATATATATATATATACACACAAATATATATAAAAATATATATATATATATATATATATATATATATATATATATATATATACACAATCTATCTACTACCTATATATCAATATATGAACACTCTATATATAATACCAAAACCCATATATATGTACAATGACACTATATATCTAATACCAAAATGTATATATATCATATATATATATATATATATATATATATATATATATATATATATATATATATATATATATGTATATATATATATATATATACATATATATATATATATATATATATATATATATATATATAACTTATATATATATTACATATATATAGAGAAGGAAGAAAGTGAGAGAGAGAGGGAATTAGAGTGGGAGAGAGAGTGAAGGGGCTGTCACAGGAATGGGGGAAAGGGTGTTCCAGTTTTCCTGGAACGGGGAATCCAGTCCCCAACAAACACACACAAAACACCCACATACCTACATATACACATACATGTATATACACATGTATATACATGTATACACCCTAAAAACTCACCTACACACACACATACATATATACTACGTATATACAATATATATACCCATAAATATACATATATATATACATCAAAATCAATTTGAAATTGGATTTTGAAAACTGGAAATCACAGTAAACACTGTTCATCACTGAACACAGTGTAGGTAAGGGGGAAACCTGATTTCAAGCCCAAAACCTAACTAAGATGTCCATACAGTGGTTGGTAATCGTGCCCCTAGGTGTGTACGTGTCGTAGGTGTCCCTAGGAGTCCACCACGACATGACACAACGTGTCCAAATGTGTAATTTCCAAATTGGGTAAACTGCGCTCTGTGCAGTATCGTGCAGAGGTGCACACGAGTGTAGGACACGACAGAAGTGTCCATAGGTCTCGTGCACACGTGTGTAGGTTCACCTAGGGTAGGTGCACGTGTTAGGCAGCCTGCACGGTATCCTCGTGTCCTCAGGACACGGCACGAACACCGTATCAGTCGAGTTTTCTCGATTGATACACACTGTTTACACTGCGTCGTGCAGTGAGTCACGCGTCTCGTGGACATGACACACACAATATTGTGTCTCGTGCTCGTGTCAGTAGGTAGGGTAGGTCTAGGGGTATGTGTCAGTGTCATGGTCCAGTATCCAAGTTGTGTCGTGTCTAAGTTACAAGGTCGTGTCAGTGAGGTCTGTGCACTCGTGCACAGGATGTGCTCGACCAGTGCGAGTGAGTTTTCTCACTCGACACGACACGAGAAGTCATGAGATTTTGGGGGCATGTTCGCAGACATTGCCCCCTCGTGTCCACCAATTTTGGCTTGTCCACGTGCTCTGTGCAGTGAGCACGAGCAGCGTGGTAGCAGGGCACGCACGCGAGCCTCGTGCAGTGAGTTCGTGTCCATTTTGGACACGGACACAGCACGAAAACGTGCTCAGTAAGTTAGGGTTGTAACCTACTAGTCTAGGGCTACCCAAAAATGTAATTTGTTCTAAATTTTAACAAAAACAAAACCTTTGTGGCATTTTATCAAACAAGGGTTTATAGCCTAGGATACGTGTCCGATACGGACACCAAACCAACTCTAAATCCTACCAAACTTGACCCACAGTTATGGTAGTCCTATATGCATGCATTTATGAAGAAAAAACAGAGTTTTAACTAAGTTTGAGGGCATTTACCTATTTGTGCAATTCCAAGGAAAAATCACTAAAGAGGGGGTGTACTTCCTTCAACTTGGTGATGTCCAAAGCTTCCAAATTCTTGATTGCTAGCTTCCCTTAGCACCCTTGATGTTGTAGGGTCCCAATGCAAAAGACTAGAGTGAATTTGGATCAATATTGATCAAGTTGTGGGTGTTTGAAGAAAATGGGATTTTGTGGGATTAAAATTCATGTAAAATGTTCATGAATTAATGTAAGGGGATTATATAGAATGTGTGGCTGCTAGGGGGGGGGTCCTTGGTCGGCCATAGCAAGGGGGGTCCTTGCCCTTTCCTTCATGGTTAAGGTAAGACTTTTGTGTAAAGGTTGAGATATTTTGAATGGTTTAAGCAAAATACAATAAAGGCAATCTAGATATTTATGCCATTTTAACCCATGACTAATATCCATCCCAAAGCTTCTAGGTTAGTAGCTAACCTCTAGATTAGGGTGAGATAGGTTAGGGACTAATCATGGTACTTAACCATGATTAAATAATATTAAAATCACATAATCTCAAATAAAGTCTAGTAAATTACCAAAATACCCTTTTGGCCAAAAATCACTAATTTGATGTTCTAAGCCTATGGCTAAGCTCACATGGTCATGGCAACTTCTAGGTTAAGGAAAACTAGGGTTTACACTAGGGTTATACTAGTAAAGTCACAAAGTCATAAGTCATGACTTAGAAAATGGTTTAATTACACTAGAAATCACCAAAAATCATATCATGACTAAAATACCTTTAATAAATAATAAAATAATAAATTTTCAAAAATACCCCAATTTCAGAAAACTGGGTGTTACAGCACTATTTCAGACTATTTATCTTATCTTTATCTTTATTTTATCATTGTTTTATCTTCCTTAGAATTATGTGATTGAGTTGTAGTTATATTCCTCCGTACGGAGATGACAGGTTATATTTGTGTCTTAGATTCTATATATTCTAGATGACCTTTACAGCGTTCTACCGCCGATACTGCGGCGTAGGCTGGACGTACCCACGTACTCGTGCCCCTAAACAGGGTGCGGGTCGTGACATCGGCTAGGCCCAGCCCATAAAACCCAACAACAGCCCGGCCTAGTCTTTCACCTACACCAGCCAGCAAGGCTCGAGCCTGGCCCAGCTCTCCCAAGCCCCAGGCCGAGCAGTTTTCCCCTCTGTTATTTTCGCAGCTCAGCATATATATATACATTTGTATATATATATCGAAGAGGAGCGGAACATCGAAACCCTAACCAACACCCGTGCCACCACCCTCCTCATAACCTGGCGGCCACCTACCGCTCGCAGCACCGCCGCGTGCGGCCACTGTCGCCGGCCAGGACTGCTTGCGCGCGCCAGAAACAGAGTACGGCAACAGCAGCAGCGCTCAGGTACCAACTTTCCTTCCCTGTTTCCTTCTCGCATACTCGACCGTTTTCGATCTCGTAAATTCCTATGAATAGGGGAATTGAACCTCTTCCCAATCCATGAATTAGTTTACGACGAGGAGTAATATATTGGTCGAGAAATCGAACCCAACATCACGAATAACCTGTAAAAATAGAACTTGTGAACGACCCGATACCCTATTTTAGAAGAGAAATTCTAAATAATATATTAGAGTATTTCAAAAACTATTTAAACACAGTTTTAATCAACATATATGAGAGTAAAACCAAATTTGTAGGTCAGAATTTTATGAAGAATACGCGAAGTATTCACTGTTGAAAGTTAAAAAAAAAAACTGTTTTTCAAAATATAGAAAATAGGAAAAATCTTCCGATACGACGTGCGTCCCGCCATTCCGGGCGACGTGGTCACGAACTGAAAGCATCGAAAGGTGCGTAACGGCTTCATGGTCGTGTGGGCTTTGACGGAATTCAAATTGGTCGCGTGTACGCGACGAATTTGATGTGTATCCGTCAAAATTTACTGTATCGGCCTCTGTGCAAATTTCCTAATTACTTTGTGTTCGCTTGTCAGATCGAGACGAAACTTGTGCCAACAGGACCGTATCATTTTTTTGGTCCTGTATGCTAAGTTTGGTCCGATTCTGAGACAGTTGATTGGACCGCCGTTTTGCGGGTCCCATGGTCCGATTCAATGGGCAATTTTGTGCACGATCCGTCGAAATCCAACTTTGGATATACAGTTGGGTTTGTATCATCAAAACGAATTTGTAAACATGTAGTTTGATGACTTTAGAGACCATTAACTCTGGCACATTTTTCGGTGCAAAGTGGGTCCAACGGCGGACATCGTTTTGGCCCAAAATTACTGTTTTGCTCCTGTGTCCAGAATTGAACTTAAGGACAAGCAATCCTAGATAATTTGACTATTCTGAGAATGTTGGCAATATTTATTTCAGCCTTCGGAGACAGTTGTGATGATGTGGATTTTGTGGCTTATAAGTTGATGATATTTTGTTGCATCTGCGTGCAACCTCCCGACAAGTATACCTTGCCTTCCTCTACAATTTTACTTACATGCATTTCCTTTCATTTTTCAGTCATTTGATTGTTTATGGACATGTGCTTTTCGTATTATATTCTTTTGAGTTATTTTCATTGCATATAGCCGTGTTCATGATTGGTCTTGTGGTTCACACTTGGAGTTTCTCGTCAGTACCTTGCTTGAGTCGTGTCATAGAACGAGTAGTGAACTGCCATAGCCTTGATTTTCATTTTACACAACCAGAGAGTCCACACTCGGGACGAGGGTTGTTTGGTGCACCAGAGAGTCCACACTCGGGACGAGGGTGTTTGTCGTGATCATTGGCACCAGAGAGTCCACACTCGGGACGAGGGTTGACCAATTACACCAGAGAGTCCACACACGGGACGAGGGTGTCTTACCGTAAGCTAACCAGAGAGTCCACACTCGGGACGAGGGTTAGTGCTTAGTTCAAACCCGTGCGTCCACACTCGGGATGAGGGTTTAGTTCTTCCATTGATCTCGTGATTATCGTTCATCCGGCAGTTCATTTATACGTAGTTGTTCTAGTGTTCATGTGTTCGTGTTCGTGTTCATAGTCATTTGTCGTGTTCCTGTTTCTTCTTGTTTATTTTCTCACGCATGATAAAACTGTTAGATAGGCATGTATATTATGTATCTTGCTATGTCCTCTGAGGACCTGATGATCTCCTCAGGTTTAGGGGTTGCATGGAGTTAGCTAGTAGTTCTGGGTGGCAGAGGATTTGTGATTCTTGTGAGTTTCGGATACGATGATCCGCTTGTGGGATTCAGGTATAATTATTACATTGTTATCCTTTCGTGCTTTCTTATTTTATCATGTTTTCTGATTCAGTTTAGACTCTTGTTACTTTCTTTAGAGTCTTATCGGACATATATGCTAGTGGGCTGCAGACCATGACCCATACTTGTTCATTCTTGTTTGTATGATTCATGTGGATTGAGACATGATACCCTACTCTGGACAGCTTATACGTACTCGAGTCGGGCTGGAGTCCGCTCGATACGTAGCTGGCTTGCTCACGAGCTTGCATCCGAAAAGCGGGTACGGGTCGTGACACATATCTACGTCCACATCACCTATGAGTTGTTCTATACATCCCTACAGAGTTCATTCCTACCACGTCCATATCACCTCTGAGTAGAAAAGCTCTATCATTAACCCATATTTTTCCACGTTCATATCACCTCTGAGTAAATATGTCGATTTCCTCCTTTTGTAACTTATTATCTGTACCTAGAAACCAAGTTGCGCAAAAGATAATAGGTCCACCCCAAAAAATCACAAGATTCATCACAAGAATGAACAAAGCAAAAGGTTCTTCATTTCTTCATTTAAGCAGGAAGTAAAGAATTACATCGACATTAAAAAGAAGCAAAAACTACATCTTCGGATCCCAAAAGATAGACAGAAATACTAAAACAAAATAGGGATATTGACTTTATTCATATTCCCGAAAACGGTGATTGCAAGACAACCAAATGAATCCTTATAGCCAGGGATCATAGTCGCGTTGAGGCATGTACCATTTCTCAGCCATTTCACATATGAAGGCTCTTTTTGATTAAGGTCCTCGGCAGGGGCTGGAGGGTCAGAACTCCCGGTGCAACTACCCTCTGACGGTGGCTCCTCCTTGACAGCAAATTCAACCTTTGGTAACACCTCATCCTTAACGGTCACTGGCTCTTGTTTGACGAGAGGAGGCAGTATCTCCTCCTTCACGATAGCCTCCGCCTTCGGTATTGATACTGCAACAGAATCAAAGAAAATTTAGCAAAAGTCTTAGAAGCTCGAACAAGCATCTGAGGCGCATCAACAATCTGGCACATAAACTGGGTCGAAATCCATGCGCACAAATAAAATCTCACCAAAGGCGCACACACAGGACCGAGGCCCAGGCGCATTTGAAGAGAACCTTTGGCACATCATCAGAACCTAAGTCCATGCGCGTCAACAAACGGAGCTTCAACGCATCATCAGGACCTAAGTCCATACGCGTCAGCAAATGGAGCTTCGGCGCATCATCAGGACCTAAGTCCATGCGCGTCAGCAAATAAAGCTTCGGGGCATCATCAGGACCTAGGTCCATGCGCGTCAGCAGAAGGAGCTTTAGCGCATCATCAGAACAGAGTCCATGCGCGTCAGCATTTGAAAAAAACTAGACATGTCATCGGGATACGACTCATTCCAATCATACCCACGCGCCCCAACAGTGTTGGAACGAAGTAAAAACATCAAGGCAGAGGATCACCCACCGATCACTACCGGCCGAACGTTGACGTGCGTCGCTGCGACGACGGGAGTGTCCTCCACGTCGACCTCCACTGGCTTCTTGTCCTTGCCCCTTCCTCGGCTACCCCCACCGCGGGGAGTCTTAGGAGCCATCTCTTTAAAGAAGCTAGGGTTTTTGAAAGACTCTAGAGGAAGAGGAAGAATGAGAAAACAAAAGTAGAAGACTCTCTCTCCCTCGCATACGCCTATTTATAGGCATGAGCCACGCGCGTGAATCGATAAAGGCTGACGTCAGCAAAACTCTTCGGGTCTCGTGAAACTGACGACTACATATCTTCCAAATGACTATCATTAATCTTCCAAAATTTGAGGCATTATCTTCTTACATAAAACCGAGAAGAACATGTGCCCCCACAGCAATACGCGAAGCGGTCATGCGCCCAGAAGTGCTATGCGTCCAGACGAGGACAAGCGCCCAGAACGACGACTATCCATGCTTCTTGTTCAAAGTATTTCAAAACTTGGCAGAAAGTTTTGAAAACTTTAAAGGGGGTCTTGTAGAAGCATAGAATTTCAGGCGCATCTAAGGCCAAAATTCCTATGCACCCTAACTCTCATGCGCCAGAAATCAACATACGCCAGGAACAGAATACTTGGCACAGCAGAAAACAGCAAGGAAGTAGAGACATAAAAATGGGGCTTTTATTTCATATGAAAGTCTATTACATGTCTTTTACAAAGGAGAATTCTTTTACAAAAGAGAAAAAAAATCCTAAAAACTACAGTCAGGCACATCACTTCAATGTACAGCCAGGTACATCACTCAAGTGCTACAGCCAGGCGCATCATTCCAGCATCTCAGCGTAGGCGCATCCCCGTGCATAGTCAGAGCGAATCACTTACTCGTCAGCATGCAGGCACTCTAGCAGGAGGAGTGGCTCTTCTAGCCTAACCAAATCGGGGCACGATAGCTCCGACCTGTGGCTCTTCCAGCATAACAAAAATCGGGGCACGACCGTCCCGATCTTTGGATGCAACAGGCACATTCAGCCTGTGTCGGGACACAACGATCCCGATATTTGGATGCAACAGGCACTTTCAAAGGCTTGTACGAAAATAGAACCGATGGTAAAAATACCAACTTGGCACATCTTCGTCTTCGAAAGGAATTCATCGTCAACTCGTCGAGGTAGGGGACCGATCGAGTTCGTCTCCATGAAGGAAAGCTAAGTGAAATGAGAAACAAAACTCTTCACGAAGCTATTTATAGGCCGGGGAAACCTTCGCCCATGCGCCAAGTGGCAGTCTCCTCATATTATGTGCAATAAATTTGCATTAATGATGATGAATCTGCCTATTCATATTTAACCAAGTCAAAACAACTATTAAACGCCTCGAAGAACTCAATAGACGGGCCAATGAGGATGCGTCATGCGACAGATGCGCCGTCAGCACCATGCGCTCCATACCGATGTGCCCAATGTGATATAAACCCATGCGCCTAGTAGGGCACAAACTGATGCACCCACTTCAACTCGTCACCCATCAAGCATTTAATGCTATGTGACAGAGTCGGTAGCACGCTTCCTGAAGATGGAATAATTGACAACTTTTTGCAGAAAACAAAGAGCCGCCAACGTCATCTTCATCATTGTCGGTTACAGTTGTGCTTTACCACGTGGCCGACCGATCACTCGCATGCGCCTCCACAGCCATGCGCCTATAAGTCTGCATGCGCCTCAAAAGCCATGCGCCTCGACTTACTCCTGATCCCAAATGACAGAAGTCAAATCTTTTCGTGCGCCTCCACAGTCATGCAATCGAAGCTCTGCATGCGCTTTAGAAGCCATGTGCCCAGACTTGTCTGTGACCCTAAAAGTCATAGATCAAGTCACCCCATGCGCCAGATCCTAGGCGTATCCTGACAGATCGTCCACCACCAAATTCAAGATCTTTGAGCCATGAACACGCGCCACGTGTCATTTGACTCAGTTATGTCTACGAATGGTGCTAACCACCCAAGATCTCAGCAACGGCCGAATCTTCGCAACTGCCACGTGTCAGCTCCACCGCAACCCAACAGTGCAGTTCAAATAAGATTCAGCTTCAACTCATGGCGCATCGTCCATGCGTCCCACAGCATCAGCCACGTGGCGTTCCCACGTACAGGCGCATCCTACATATGTACGCCTGAGCAGACCAGTCTGTTGCCTATAAATAGAAGGAGCATTCATTCATCCACACACACACACAGACAGATAGATCATCATATCTACCTATAGAGACGAGAAAAGACACATAACGTCTACTTCTCTTCCAAACGCTCCGGCATCCAGAGCAGCCCAGACCTTCAAAGAATTCAAGATCGTCGTCAGATCGTCAAATGAGTCAACGCATTACCACTCGCTCCACCGATACAGTTCCCAGATAAAAATAAAAGTGTACTCCTAGGACTACGTCTAAGTCCTACATTGTATAATATTTTGTTTGTAATTGAAATACCAAAGTTTTATCAATTAGCAAAACCTTGTCGCATTTTCATTGGCAAACAGGCTCCAGCCCACAAACAAACAAAAAATTACTCTCTTTTTTCCTTCTATATATTTTTGATTTTTAATATTTTTTTATATAAGTTAGTCCACCTCTAGTCCATCCGAATCTCGTGTAGTTCACCACTGTTTTAGTTTCGATCCGTGTCCGGTACTCTCACCCGCTAGCTGCACAGAATAAAATGAGTAGGGGTGAGCATTATTCGGTTTTGGACCGAAAACCGAACCGAATAAGAGGTTCGGTTCGGTTTTAAAAAAATCGGTTCGGTTTCGGTTTTGAAAATACTAAATTTTCTTATTCGGTTTCGGTTTCGGTTTTGGGTTTCGGTTTCGGTCCAAAACCGAAAACCGAATAAGAAAATTTAATTAATTAATTTATATATATGTGTGTGTGTGTGTGTGTGTGTACTATATATATAAGTATTAATATATATAGGTATATACTAAATATATATAGGTATATACTAAATATGTTTATGTATATTTAGTTACTATATATATTAACAAAAAATCTCAAAAAAATAAAAAAAATATGAATAAACCGAAAACCGAACCGATTTAATTCGGTTCGGTTTGATTCGATTTTGGGCCAATTCGGTTCGATTTCGGTTTTGCTTATTCGGTTTCGGTCCAAATCGATTTTAGGTTATTCGATTCGGTTTAAACGGAATAAACCGAATGATCACCCCTAAAAATGAGTGTTCTGGAACGCATGCAATTCACTACATAGAGAAACGTACTGCTTCCACACCATCTATAAGAAAGATGTCTTTGTTCTTCAAGGCTCTTGCAGACTTCTTGTGAACTTTGTTTGTTTAGACTCTTCACATGACAAGCAAGGTATCCAGAGTATTTATTACTGCTTAATGCAGTTTGAGAGAGAATTGTCTAATTCCTCCTGTTTGGAGAGACCACTTCTATTTGAAGTGTATATTTGTTCTTAAAATGAATCAGTATTCCTCAGATATGATGACCATTTTACAATTGCCGAACATTTATACTACTATATAATAATAATAATAATAATAATAATAAGTTGAGGCTTCATTCGTCGTGAAAGTTCCAAAATTGTTCTTACTTGGGTTTACTAATTTAAATTGTTCATTAAATTGAACATGAATAGTTAAATTTACGTATTGAAAAAAAATTAAAATGGTTGTTGGCTTGCTCTTCCCAATTAGTAAAAAATGGCTTTTTTTTTTCAAAGAATAATGTTATTTGTGCCTCCAAAAATGTTCCTTCAATCTATTCCTTCTTTTGTGGCAGCTAACGAGACGGTTAATGTGACAAATAATATGAAAAATTTTAACATTAAAATTAAAATAAACATTAAAATTAATATTAACGTTAGTATTAACAAAAATATTAACACTAAAATTAATATTTAAAATTAATGTTAACATTAACATTAATACTAACATTAAAATTAAGATTAATTTTAACATTAAATTTTTTGGGTAATTAATTTTTTGGATAAAATTTATCATATCATCTGCCATATTAGATACCACATAATGCTATTTAACATGTCACGTCAGTTGTCACATAAGAAAAATAATTTGGAGGAATATTTGGAGGTACGAATAGCTTTAACTTTTTTCCAAGTAGTAATTAAAGAACTTGTTCTTCTCAAGTACACGTGTATATATACTTAGTAACTATAAAGACCATTTTCGAATGATTCAGCTATTGCAGATCCAATTTTCTTGTTCTAATCATTAGCTTTCTACACCTACAGTTGTATACTTATTTTCCGGTCGCTCCAAAGTTCAAAAGCGTTAGATTTTACATGATCATGATGCTCATGGTGTACTCTTGACACCTTGATGAAAACATTTAGCATTTAACTAGAATAGAAGAATTGGGGTAATTCATCACCATGCTGAGTAAATAAGCCAATCACATCCAGATGAAACATTCGCCACAAGTACGTCACCGCTTACTATGACAGGCGGGCCGGAGGGTTGGGTTATTCTAGTCGGACATAGATACTGTACCTTAAGATATAAATATATGTTTAAGTTGAATTTCAACAGGACCAACAACAAGAAAAAATAAATAGTACGAAGGATTACCCTATTGAGAAGTGTTGTCCAAATTTAAAATCTTGTCAGACTTATTCCTCTACGGTACATGCAGGTCGCCAACAATATCTTCACTAAATTCTTATTCTTCCACTCTATCCAACATAAGCTGTTGTCAGGATATTTACATATAGAATAATGTTATTCGTACCTCCAAATTGTTCATTCAAACTATTCCTCCTTATGTGACGGTTGATGTGACATGCTAAGTAATATTATGTGTCATATAACATGGCAGATGACATGACAAATTTTAACCAAAAAAACTATTTACCTAAAAAAAATTTATATTAATTAATGTTAATATTAATAAGAAAAATTTTGAGTTGCACCCCACTTTTTTTTACCGAAATTCAAGGTGCATCCCACCCAATTACCATAATGTAAAATACCTCCCACTTTTGACGGAAACCGTCTTTTAAAAACGGTCAACTTATTTGACTAATTTTTTTGACCGAAATATCCCTAGTCTTCTTTTCTACACCCCCGTCCCCTCTGGTCGAGGGCGAGCACCGCGATGGCGGAGAAGACCTAGATGAGTCCCGGCACGAAGAAAGCACCACGACGACGGGGGCGGCGAGGAGGATAAGGGAGACGGAGGCGAGGCGAGGGCCGACGAGGTCGCAGGGGGTGCCCATGGCGAGACGGGCGAGGACGGCGCCAGAGACTGAGGCGATGCCGATGTCAGTGGCGATGAGGCCGAGGTTGTCGCGGATGACGGGGAGGAGGGGAGGGGCGACGAAGGTGGAGACGAAGCAGGCGAAGAAGAACTAGGAGAGGTGGAAGCAGCGCATGTGGGGGGGGGGGGGGGGGGGGCGGCGGAGGAGGAGAAGAGCCGGAAGGCGGTGGCCTTGTGCCGAAGTCCACCGGCAACGCGAGCTTTTTCGGCTGATGTCTGCTCCTATAGCTTCCATTTCCATTTCCATTCTTCAACACTTCAGTTAAGAGGAAGAAGAAGAAGCAGCAACTAAGGGGTATTTCGGCCCAAAAATTTGTCAAATGAGTTGACCGTTTGTAAAAGACGATTTTCGTCAAAAGTGAGAGGTACTTTACATTATGGTAATTAGATGGAGTGCACCTTAAATTTGGATTAAAAAAAAAGTGGGGTGCAACTCAAAATTTTTCTATTAATATTAATGTTATTGTTGTTAACGTTAGTATTAATTTTAATGCTAATTTTATTTTTAATTTTAATTATAAAATTTATTATATCAGCTGTCATATTAATATGGCACGTCAGCTGTCACGTAAGAAGAAATAATTTGGAAGAATAAATAGCATTATTCTTATAGATATTGACTACATCTTAAACTCCATTACATTACATAATTGATGACAAGATGATGACTTTATCTAACTCCATCACATGACATAATTGATGACAAGATGAATAATCCTTATATGCCAGCTAGAGACAGGCTTGTCAGTTGGCAATATCAGGCTGCACTAGCCCTCTTTTTAAAAAAAACGAGTTCTTAACATATGCAAGCATCTGATGCTACTTTTCCTTTTGTTGTTCTGTTGTTGCTGTTGAATTGAAATGTTGACAATAATGAGGATTTGGCAAGCTGACAGCAGAACATTTCGGTACTATTTGGCAACAAAAATAAAATTAATTGTCACACACATGCATGGAACATCGGATATGTGCTGTCGTCCTGTTGTCCGTAGTCCCCAGTCTTTCTGAAGCTCTAGCTGATTGGTATTTACTTTTGTAATTTCGTCGATACGAGCGTGTGAAGTCAAATGTACGTACACGGTTTAACGTTCCTTGTGTAAACTTGATAAAAAATTGACGGAAAATGCTAAACCGTCCACCGAGGACGTATCTATGCCGACATGTCACCCCCTCCCTCCCACTGGCCCCCCTCTCACCATGTCGGGACCTAGTCCCAAATTTCGTCAAGCTTCCTCCAATAGAGAAACGACACGTGACTGGGGGGCAGGACTGCGGTCACAGACCGCGATCCATGTAGCAGCGCTCAAAATTGACTTGCTGACATTTAGATCCATGTCACAGACCGCGATCCATGTACCACCAGAAATGCCATAGAACGTAAGAAAGTTTGGTAAAAGAACTTACCCTGGTTTCTATAATCAACTGACATTTAGACCATGTTTAGTTCACTGTAATGTAATTATAATCGCAATTTAATCAAATGGAAAAGAAAAAAAATCATTTGATTCCATTGCGATCGCAATTACGATTACATTACAGTGTACCAAACGAGACCTAATTTCCTTTTTTTTTCAAGTCAAATTTATTGTTAAGATGACTAAAGATGAAATTACATTTTTAAAAACTGAGATTGTTTAGTTGGTTATGCAGTTTAAGCTCTTATTCTTGCTTAAGTTTCCTCGACTATAACCTAGCTACAAGAAAAAGAATAATAAAAGTCGTGTAGAGCTTTGGAGAGAGCGACTAAAAGGTTTGAAAGGAAGAAAAAAAAAAAAGACGAAGAGAAAAATCTTTTGTTGATCGAAAATCTTCTCAAATTTCATTTCACGGTACATATATGTTAAGAATTAATATACAAGGCAATTTATGTTAAGTATCTCTATGTTTTACACTTATTACAGTAACATTCTATTTTGAAACTAATTATATGCTTTATATTTTTCATAGCTAGCCCACTAACCACCTATATTTCAAAAATAAAACATAAAACAGAGGCATAGTCCGTATGATTATTTTTAAAATAAGGATAGCCCCTGTAATAATCATGAAACATGTGTGTGTGTGTAACATGGGATTAACAATGAAAGAAAAATATTAAAACAACTCCTACTATTAAGCATATAAAAACTACAAGATGTTGCAATTTCCTGCAATACTTCTTACATCCCAAATCCAGAATACTTGAGAGCAGGAACATGGACTTCGACCACCTACATTATATGAGTACGCAAAACCAGAATACTGGAGAGCATGGACTGACTTTGACCACTACCTACATTATATGAGTACTCCAGTACCACGTATAGCATTTACGACTATCAAATTAAGACTATTGTGGAGAGCAACAATACACACTGACGTCATCCTAGGGTCGATAAGTATCATATATCTCAATTAGCCAACACAAGAAGCAGTAAAGAGTAAATCAACAATATCAAGTAGTAAGGCATCTCGGTCACTCCAACATAAATGAAAATGAAGCTATAACAACATAAATGAATCTAATTGATCATAAGAGAAGTACATAATTATACATCTAGCTTCGGTCCAGAAGATACAATCATATTACCTGTAGATGGAGGAAACAAGCTTCCAAATACAAGGGCTAACACTTATCTTGGGCTAACTGCTACCCAGGCAGAAATATACGAAAAGAGTGGGTGAAGAAGGGTAACTTACTCGTGCTATGGTACCATTACCCCATAGGCCGTGCGAACCATCATTGCTGGAGAATTCAACAGATACTCAAGCTTCGCTAAAGTATATGGCCATGCAAAACCAGTAGCATCAACTCCAATACCACAAAGGCAGCTAGAAAGCAGGAAGAAACAAGAAGTGCATGCAAGAAAACTAACCAAGATGGACAAGGATTCGTATAATGTAGCATGTCTATAGGACAACCTCTACACCAAACAAGGATAAGAGAAAGGGTATTGTTCCTAAGATGACACTACATCTTAAGGCCAACATGATCCACTACACCATAATAGGCGATTACCCACGGTTATTACCGTGACAATTATTTTTCGTCACGGTAATAACCGTTACTAGTGGGGCGCGGTTAATATTTAGTCACGGTAAATACCGTTACAAATATTTATTTTGGTCACGGTTATAACCGTGACACATAGTTGTTTTGGTAACGGTTATAACCGTGATAGAAGTCCATTTATGTGACGGTTGTAACCGTGACCAATATTCTATTTGTCACAGTTATTAATGTTGCAGTCAGTTTATTTTGTCACAGTTTTTACTGTGACTACATTATTTTTTTTCGTTACTATTCTCCACTAATTGTCACAGTTATAACCATTACAATTGGACTATTTAAATTTTAAAAAAAAAACTACATTCAACTGGTAACTAAACAATAAACAACACATATCCAATTTCATAATATTTCACTTTCATAATAATTCAACCATTCCAAACCAATAACTAAACCACGAAATTTTCAATAACAATTCCGAGCAAGTAACTAAACCACAAACCATCCTCCAGTCAGTCAACATAGGTTCCAATTTTGTATCAAAAATAAATTGTCAGTACAGCTGTTGTATATGACTACCATTCTAATGATCCAGTGAGTCAAAGAAAGCACAAATGATATTCTCATGACATGGTACTAACATGAACAGGTTGATGAATTGAACATTTGAAACACCACCATAGAAAGTTCTTATCGCAATGGTCAAAAACCTTCTAAACTGGGGCCTGAAAATCTTAGTCCAGCACACCATCGGAATATGGGATTTATGTGCTTCCATCCAGTAGATTAGTTAAAAAGAAAAATACCTTCAAGTCACTGATGCTGCTCATAGATCTGCATGTAAGCCTCAGAGAGAGCAACCATCTGCGGAAGGGTTTCTGTCACATGGAGGTCTTGCATTTCATACCTGATCAAAACAATGTATCAGATACTAAAATTGCTTCGAACAACAAAAGTAGTTCGGACTACAATTAAGCTGTGTACGTACCACATCTCTTCCGATTTGTGCTGCACGAAGACCCTATAATAACCTTCACCAGGTTTCCCGTCATGAACGATATTTGCAATAAGATCGTACTTCGACCTCAGCTTCTCATTCACCTTAGGTGTGGGTAAGGGGATATAGTCCTTCAATTCAAGATTCTTCACAGAAAAGTTAACTGACCAAAAATATAAACAATTAATATTTGACACAAGTATCAGGGTTATCATACTAAATTCAAATAAGAAATGAAAGGAAAAGCTACCAAGAGTTGGATTCTTTTCTATGAAGAAGTTGTTCTTTGTAAACCGCCGCATGTGAAGAATTAGATACTTAGGTAGTCTGGTGACACGATATCTCATCCTTGCGATGCAAGGCCTAACAACTTCTGTGATGGTTTCACCATCAAACTTTTTTAATATGTTAAAAAGTGGAACCTGATAACATAATATAAAAAAATCAGCAAAGTTACAAAAGAACTATTTGTTTCATACAAAATTACTACACTAACCAGCAGTAATATAATTCTGCACAAATATCGTAGTGTTTTCCAGGCTTGCCCATTTACATTCGAACTTCTTAAGTAATGGAGGCATAAGAATGCAAGTATCTGGAAGAACTGATACTGTGTGAATGTATGTATTCACTGAAGTTTGGTTCTAAAATCTACTATTTTTTGGAGAATGTAGAAGTTCTGAACTATCAGTAGAATATTTTACTTTTGTGTAAATTCACACAATTCAGGAAACGTGATTTAAAGCGATTTTAAAAATCTTATGATGCTTTTACATCCTTGATGATTGGTCTTTTTCGTTCAATTTTTTTCGTCAAGTTGACTGGAAAAGAGACCCCAAATATCGGTATCGATCACTATCAGTATTGGATCAGAACATATGCCAAATAATAATTGGTATCGGCCGTATCGGACAATAGTGCAAAATATGATTTATACTCGTCCTCAACTCTTGGCATTAGGGATATATGAATTAATACTCAAACAGATATCTAGAATTGAGAAGAAAAAAATTCTAATAGTACCAACCTTCGGAAGAAGGTTCTACACCACCACCAGTCTCGAATGTTACAAACAAGAAAGTCACAAACCCATAAAGAAAGTCACAAATCCAAACAATGTATATCAATGTATAAATGCCAATTCTTTTATGGCATGTAATCAACATTATCCAACATAATGTAGTCATTTTGGGATTAGTTTTCTAAAACATATTTTTCTTCATATATATACTAGTCACTTAAGCAAAGTGATGAGAAAAAAATGATTGGCAACATATAAAACCCTGCACATTTGAAGCACAAAACCACATTCAAAGCGTAAGATAAAAAACAATAAAGATCAAAATAGAGGGGAATGACCGAAATGAGAGAGAAGGGTACCACATTCAAAGTAGGTCGCTGGTGGCAGGTGGTCTGCTTGACATCCAAAGAATGCGAGAGGACAGAACCCTAAAATCAGAGAAACAAGAGATTAAAGAGAGATAGAGAGAATTAAAACCCTAAAAAAACTAAAATCAGAGAAGGCTCAAAAGCCTATCCAAACGGGCGCAGGTTCACTCTCCAGAAGTCGGGGGCGGGCGCTGCAATTCTACTCGATCGAGAGAGAGAGAGAGAGAGAGAGAGAGGGAGGGAGGGAGAATCTAGGGGAATGACCAAATTAAGGGAAGGAATTTGGGGTGAGCGTAAGAAGAAAGAGGGGGAAAGATGAAAATGAGAGAGGGAAAGAAAAAATTTCGATCCTGGGTGGGAGGGAGAGTGAGAAGTAAGAGGAGGAATTCCTTCTTTTCACTTTGTAACACTCTGTCCCGTTGCTTGTAATTTATGTTATTTATTTTTTTTAGTTTCTAACATTCTTTGTCACGGTTCTAGATGTCACAACAATTATAAAATATAAAAAATGATCTGATTGGTATTTTAGTAACGGTTTATAATCATTGTAACGGTTATTATTGTTACAATATTGTCACAGTAATAACCGTTACTAATTGTAAAAAAATGTGTGACAAATTGCTTGTTTTGGTGTAGTGATCAACAATAAATAATATAAGGATCTGTAGTTTATCCATAAGGCAATAATCACACATGTATACCAAACAAGCACAAGAGGATGGAAACTGTCATGTCCATATTCCTAGAACTAAAAGTCGTCACTAGACATGATGTCAACAAGTCTAAATTGTATTTATAAAAGGCAAGAACAAACACCGTTGATAAAACAGTCTCAGAATCAAAGTCATTGCAGCAAAAAATAAGCGAAAAAGTTGATAGACACGTAATATATGAAAACAATTCTCATTGTTGATAATTTGCAGCGTAACTACAATGACTCTTAGGCCAAAAGAACAACTCGACTTACAAACAACGAATCTTATTACAAAACGATGTCACATGGCTTATAATTTGTGAAATTAATGTCACGCCCCAGAACCAGAATACTGGAGAGCGGGGGCGAACATAGCCATCTACGTATATTGAAATGAAGTCCATCTCGCTATACGGTCACGGCTGTCTAGATATGAGGGTTTACTACAAGCCACACAGTCTCTTAAGGTCAAGCCTACTGTCTCAATCTCAAGCAAGTAATATAATTACAAGATGTTTGATCACCAAATATACAATAAAAGGCGTCCCAAATATTACATATCAGCTGATCATGAAGCTAATCGTACAAAATGCAAGGACTAGCAAGAGTTAAGTCATACATGATCAACCCTAGGATTTGTTAATCATGTTTACAGCCCGTAGGCAGACAGTAAGTAAATGCATCGAGCTAACAGGTGCTCGTCGGCTAAACGCCTCAAAAGAATAATTTTACAATAGAGTGAGCGAAACAAAATAGAAAACCTACTCGTAGCCCGGGTTCCTTCTAGTCGCCACCATCGGGCTGGAGGTTCGGTAGATCCTCGGGAGCTGCTCCGAAATCTGGCCACACAAAACCAGCTGGGTCAACCCCAAAAGAGCAAGTGCCACAAAGGAGGCCACGAAATAAGAACAAAAGCCAGCATATCAGAACATAAGAAAATGAAAGAAAAGTACAAATAATAAAGAGCACGTCAGGACAATAAACGACTAGGGACGTGGAACCATTCTGGGAGCCAGGTTACAACCCGTAAACCAAACAAGGACCGAGGTTGTAACCCTTCGCCTGAATATCTCCTTGTCTCTACCCAATTATTGTTAAAGCAAGTAAAACAATCATGTTCAGGAGGACCAGGGTACAGGGACTAGACAAGACTTAGACAGGGCTAGACATCATCCATTCACAAGCGGCCAAGCAAATACTACGGCTTACTACTTTAACTAACTAGGGTTATCACAAGCCTAATTACTAACAAGATGCAATGAGAATTTCCCAGTCCCAAGCCCTGCAGACCATCTATTTATCCTTCCGCGGGTTGAGAGTATAGTTGGGTACATCGCCCCGGAGACGATATACCCTTATGTGACTTAGAGGGTGTAACACATGACAGTGTGCTGGAAATGTGCTCTACTCGTCGGCAAGCTACAAGTCCAATTAAAGCGCCCAGATAACGAGATTGCCTGTGACTGGAAATTCTCCATGAACTATAGTTAGATCTAATCATTAGCCTAATCCATATTCAGTACGAATTCCTGACCGTGGGAAACCAGGGAGTCACGTCCTAGATCTGATGCAAGACAAGACAAGTGGATTTTACAAGCAAGCAAGCAGGAACACCCACGGTGTCAAGGTTGATTATACAAGTCATGTTAACCATCGCAACGGCATCAAGTCAAGTCAAGTTACAAGTTACAAGTCGAGTTGCAAGTTACAAGTCAAGAGTGCGTCGCCATGGGCCACTATCAAGTTATCAGGTTACAAGTCAAGAGTGCACCCCATCGGTCACTATCAAGAAGATCAGAAAGTACCAGGATCGTAAATCACATAAAACCACGAAAACCGTACTAGTCATAGCAAATACTGAAAATCGTGTCAAGTTGTGTTGGGTCAAGATAGTCGTGCTGTGTGGAACAAGATCTCAAAAACTAATCCACAAAAGAGAAGCCAAGCTTAAAGGAATAAAACCAAAACTCCAAGAACCAATGGGTTGCGCAAGGGGTCAGGGGGTTGGACTACGCAGGGTGTCAGCTGCGCAGGGGGTCAAGTGCGCAGGGG
The DNA here is from genome assembly GCA_029216955.1 of Iris pallida. Taxonomy (NCBI): domain Eukaryota; kingdom Viridiplantae; phylum Streptophyta; class Magnoliopsida; order Asparagales; family Iridaceae; genus Iris; species Iris pallida. Next base: position 5,144,175 of record JANAVB010001400.1, read on the forward strand.
GTCAAGTGCGCAGGGGTAGATGGCGTATGGGTCCAAGTGCGCGGGAAGCCAACTGCGCAGGGGTGAGCTGCGCAGGGAGTCAAGTGGCACATGAGCAGACTGCGCATGAGCAGACTGCGCATGGATAGATGCGCGCTGGGGTTGAGCGCAGTTTGCCAAAGGACGAGCTGTGCGGCGGCGCTGCGCTAAAGAGCGCTGGCCGAGGGGAGGATGCGCAGTTCAGCCCTGCGCTAAAAAGCGCAGGCTGAAGTCTTCTTCTCCAGGCCGAGAGGAACACTTCAAGAACACCAAAGTTCAAATTTTCATATCTTGGTAAAATCAAAGCCAAATCTAGATTTTCAAGGTTCTAACTTGAGTAAAATTGAGTTCTCTTCCACATGGAAGCATCAAAACCCACAAAAACCCAACTAAAATAGATCAAAACCATGTAAATCCGAAATAGAGAAAACTTAGATCTAGAACAAAGGAGACTCCAATTCACAAAATGTCAAGTTCTAATGTTGATCTCCATGGCCTAATCTAGCTAATGGACAAATAAAAAGTGGTTCTCATGTGGTGGCAAGGTGCACTTGCCTATGGTGTGGGTGAGTTGTGTAGAGGAAGGAAGAAGAAGGAGATGGAGAAAATAAATGAAAGAGTTATGAGGAGAGAGAAAAGGTTGGTGGGGTTTTTAATGAGGGTGGTTGTGTTGTGTTGAGGGTAAAGCATAGGCTAAGGTGTTCCAAATGCATGTTGAACCAAACCAAACCAATTCTCGCCCACAAAATAAAACCAAGTCATGCCAAAACCCCTTGTCACGCCCCAGAACCAGAATACTGGAGAGCGGGGGAATGACTCAGCCAGCTACGTATTACGGGTAGATGAATACCGTATAATACGATCAATGATGTCTAAAAGACGAGGGGGTGCATACTACATGAAAGTCTCACTATGGTCACTTCACATCTATTGTCTCAATCATTCAAATAAGAAACAGAAATAGAGAACATGTAAGATAAAGCAGTAAGGCGTCCCAAACGCTCAGTCAACATGTTCTTGATATCTGGCTTTACAAAACATAGCCAGATGATGTAGCAAAGTATACACAATTGTTATCAGCTGCAGTCTGACTTAATTACAATTATGTAAAAGTAAGTACAAGACAATCCGACTAACATGTCGGTGCCAAACGGCAAAGTATAAAGTAAATAACAAAACGAGCGGGGAGGTAAGGAACCCACTCAAGTCCTCCTGCGATCATCCCTCTAGTATTGACCATCTTAGAGGTGGAAGTAAGCTGAGTCCTCGGGAACCGGCTCTAATCTGGCCATGCAAAACCAGAGAGGTTAGACCTCCAATAGCAAGTACCACAAGGAAGCACGATATGAGGAATTAAAACCAGTAATAAGAGAATATGATAAGTAGGTCTCTGCTTGCCACTGGGATTCACATAACATCACGACACTTCGAACCAACCTCCCAACCAACAAGGACAGAAGTTGGCCCGTCATGTCCTGACATTCTGATCATCTCAGTTAGGTAACAGAGTAGGTACAGCACACAAACAAATCAATTTAAACGGCCATACAACTACTACGGCTTGCTACTGTGAGTTCCAAGTTATCCTGGAATTATGCAATAAAGGATTCCTCAGTTCTTACTATGTGCAAGCAAGGCTAGTTTACCCAGTCAATCAATTGCACCAATCATGAATTAGACGAGTCCCAGCGGGGCGCCCGTCATCAATATACAATATACAATAAATAATATAACCAGATACCGCTCCCTGTCCGTGTGGCAGATTTACAGTATCTGTGGGGACCAACCGGCCTGTCGGGCACTACTAGTCCCAAGAGGGCTGCCATGTAAGAACTCGGGAATCCATTCTCTCCATGCAATCATTATTTTATTTAACTTAATAGTCTCTACGTTGAGTGAAATCCCATGCCGTGGATCATGGTCATTCAAATGAGTACTTCCGTACAAGTACGATATGCCCAACTCTACAACGATACTCGTGCGGTTAGGTTGTAGGTCTTACATAGCGTAATGCAACAATCAAAACTAACCACGGAATAATCATGCCTTGACCATCAAGTACACATGCTGCTTTTGTAGAAAAATAAATAAATAAATTGAAGCCTGCATGTGTGCTTGTATGTCAATATTCGGGATCGGCCAATCGATTATAATAGTTCATAGTTAATATGAACGTGTCTCATTCATTCAATTCAATAAGACGACTAGCCAGTCTCTTAGTTCCAACTAGGAACGCATGATCAATTATTAGTCAAGTAACAGTCGGGGTCAATTCATGACAAGGCATAAAAGTCAAATTAGTATTAAGCATGGTCGAGTCCATAACTAGTAGAAAATAGTTGGTAACATATTCTTGAAGTCAAGGAAAAGGTCTACAAATTTCATGTTGGGAGTTGAAAGAAATTCTAGCCACAATCTCGTCAATTAGGACATAGAACAGTCAGAAACAACCAAATTATGCATATGCGGCCTATTCTGCGATATGCATGCAACCGCGACACCATATGCGCCTACTGCGACATGATATGCGCCTACTGCGACATACAACATGCGCCTACTGTGACACCATATGCGCCTACTGCGACATGCGCCTCATGCGGCTCAACTGCGACATGATATGCGCCTACCGCGACATGCGCCTCATGCGGCTCAATTGCGACATGATATGCGCCTACTGCGACATGCGCCTCATGCGGCTCAACTGCGACATGATATGCGCCTACCGCGACATGCGCCTCATGCGGCTCAACTGCGACATGACATGCGCCTACTGCGACATGATATGCGCCTACTGCGACATGCGCCTTAATGCGGCTCATGCGCGACATGATATGCGGCTACTGCGACATGCGCCTTAATGCGGCTCATGCGCGACATGATGTGCGGCTACTGCGACATGCGCCTTAATGCGGCTCATGCGCGACATGATATGCGGCTACTGCGACATGCGCCTCATGCAACATGTGCCTACTGCGACATCATATGCGCCTACTGCGACATATGCCTCATGCTGCAGATGAATATAGAACGAACAAAATGCTTCTTCCATAACTTCCACAAAACAAATCGAAATCTAACTTTTCAAAAGCCAAACTTTAGTAGAATCAAATTCTCTACAACATGGAACCACTTATTTTCGAAAACAACAATGTTTGATAGATCAAAACCCCAAAAATTTATAAGAAAAACCCAAAACTTAAAACTTAGATCTACACCCAACCATCCATGGAAAACAAAAACTTCAAGACCTAAACTTGTAGAGGAAGAGAAGATGAACAACATAAACTAAAAATAAATGGGAATGCATGAAATCCCTCATGGTGTGCAAGATGTACTTGCCTCTCACAAGTGGGTTAGGGTTTGGTGGAGGGGTAAATGTGAATGAATGAAGAGAGAGAGTGGAAGAAGAACTTTTATATCAAGGTCAAGTGGATCTCCACCATTCATTCTCTCCACCAAATCCAAGCCATCCATTCCTTTCCATGTTGAACCAAACCGAACCAAGTCGGTTTTTCATGAACCGAAATGAACCAAGAGCCAAGAAAAAGCAGAAAATAAAATACAGAAAAATTAATAAGCGCGAATTTGAAGAATTTAAATACAGAATAAATGCATGATAAATATTAAATAAATACGTTCAAGAAGTACACGTATAAAATACTTATTCTGGGAACGGGAAGTGACATCTCTACCCCCCTTAGAAAAATTCCGTCCTCGGAATTTCAGATCCAAGCAGGACAGAAATGTCAGAGCTAGACTAATCTAAGCACAAGTAATTTTAGTAATTAGTTATTCTACAATGTCAAATAGCAAGTAATATATCTATGTTTAACAATCTACGACATCAAGCAATTCTACTCATAAGGTGGCAAGCATGAGGAGTTAAAACAATCAAGGTATATAGAGAGAGATATACCTTGTGAGTCAAACAGGTGCGGATACCGTGATCGGATATCATCCTCACGTTCCCACGTTGACTCTCCTAATGAGTGATGACCCCAAGCAACCCGGACAAGGCTAATTATTCGGTTCTTGAGTATCTTCTCTCTTCGGTCCAAAATGGACACAGGCTGTTCCTCGTAAGACAGGTTGGTACCAACAACCAGCTCAGAATGATCAAGGACATGGCTTGGGTCCGATACATACCTTCGCAACTGAGATACATGAAATACGTCATGCACCTCTCGTAACGAAGGTGGAAGGGATAAACGATAAGCAACATCGCCTATCCGATCAAGGATAACGAATGGGCCCACGTACCGCGGACTCAATTTCTCGCGAACGCCAAATCTAATGACCCCACGAGTAGGTGAGATCCGCAAGAATACGTGGTCCCCAACAGAGAACTCTAACGGCCTACGATGCTGGTCCGCCCAATGACGATGCCGATCCTGCGCAACTCGAAGTCGCTCTCTAATTCCTTTAACTACTTCAACCGTCTGAATAATCATTTCCGGGCCTAGCATCTTCCTCTCCCCGATATCATCCCATGCAAGCGGTGACCTGCACTTCTTACCATATAATGCTTCGAATGGCGCCATCTGGATACTGGCCTGATAACTATTGTTGTATGAGAACTCGACCAAGTGCAGGTGACTCTCCCAAGACCCTCCAAAATCTAGAGTGCAAGCTCGTAACATATCTTCTAAAGTCTGAATCGTTCTTTCTGATTGCCCATCCGTCTGCGGATGGTAAGCCGTGCTAAATCTTAACTTGGTACCCAGACTATGATGTAAGCTCTTCCAGAAGTGCGATGTAAAGCGGGTATCTCGGTCTGACACAATGCTGACGGGGATTCCATGCTGCCTGACTATCTGCTGCATATACAACTCTGCCAACTTTTTTGTAGATTGTCCTACTCTGAAAGAAAGAAAGTGTGCCACCTTCGTAAGCCGATCTATGATTACCCAAATAGCATCCTTATCACTAGGTGATCTCGGTAAACCGGTCACAAAGTCCATTATGATGTGTTCCCACTTCTATTCCGGGATAGGAAGTGGTTGCAATAACCCAGCTGGCCTCTGCTGTTCTGCCTTCACTTGCTGACATACCAAGCAGCGGGAAACAAATCTAGCTATCTCCCTCTTCATCCCGTTCCACCAGAAGTGCTGCTTGATATCTTGGTACATCTTGGTCCCTCCAGGGTGTATAGAATATTGAGAACTGTGAGCTTCTGTCATAACCTCCTATCTGATATCTCCACTAGGCACACATAGGCGTGATCCAAACCTAAGCGTACCATCTTCATGAATTTGCATCTCCTTTCTGAGTCCTGACTTACATTCTGCCCTAAGCTTCTGAATCCTTGGGTCCTGTGCCTGAGCTGCCTTGATCCTGTCTACCAAGTCAGATTGAACTTGTAAACTTGTTAGAACTCCTACATCACTAGGAAGTATAACTTCGATGCCCATCTCCTGAAGGTCCTTTAAAATGTGCTTCTGCGTTGTCAACATAAATGCGCCGCCTCTCCTGCTGAGAGCATCTGCTACCACATTAGCCTTGCCTGGATGATACTGAAGCTCCACGTCATAATCCTTGATCAACTCCAACCATCTTCTCTGTCTCATGTTCAGCTCCTTCTGAGTAAAGATGTACTTCAGACTTTTATGGTCTGTGTACATGTCTACTCGATCACCATATAAATAATGCCTCCATAGCTTCAAAGCAAATACTACTGCCGCCAACTCCAAGTCGTGAGTTGGGTAATTCTTCTCGTGGTCTCGAAGCTGCCTAGATGCATACGCTATCACCTTCCCATGCTGCATGAGGACACATCTAAGTCCTTTACCTGACGCATCGCAATATACTGTAAAACCTCCGGGTCCAACTGGCAATGTAAGAATAGGCGCTGATATCAACTTCTGCTTCAGATTCTCAAATGATGCCTGGCATTCTGCCGACTAGACGAATGGTACATCCTTCCGTGTCAAGCGGGTCATAGGTGCTGAAAGCCTTGCAAAGTCTGATACGAACCTTCTGTAATATCCTGCCAATCCCAAGAAACTCCGCACATCAGCTACGATCTTGGGTACTGGCCAACTCTCTATTGCTTCTACCTTCTTGGGATCCACTGCTACTCCAGCTCCTGATACGATATGACCCAAAAATGAAATGTGATCCGTCCAGAACTCACACTTGCTAAGCTTGGCATACAACTGGTTCTCTCTCAGAACCTGCAACACTTTCCTGAGATGGTCTTCATGCTCCTCTTCACTAGCAGAGTATACGAGAATGTCGTCAAGAAATACAACGACAAACTGATCTAAGTATGGCATAAAGATGCGGTTCATCAAATCCATAAATATTGCTGGAGCATTGGTCAAACAAAACGGCATTACTAAGAATTCATAATGCCCATACTTCGACCTGAATGCTGTCTTGGGAATGTCTTCCTTTCGAACCCTCACTTGATGATACCCTGAACGAAGATCTATCTTGGAGAAAACTCTAGCTTTGCTCAACTGATCAAATAAGTCGTCGATCCTGGGTAGTGGGTACTTGTTCTTCACTGTTGCCGCGTTAAGCTTCCTGTAGTCAATGCACAATCTGGATGACCCATCCTTCTTCCCCACAAGTACCACTGGTGCTGCCCATGGTGATACGCTAGCTTGGATGAACTTTTTCTCCCTCAATTCCTCTATGTGCTCATATACCTTGGCCTGCTCTGAATCCGCCATTCTGTAAACCCGATCTGATATCGGTTTAGTTTCTGGTGCCAATTCTATACTGAACTCAATATCTCTAACTGGTGGTAGACCTGGAAGTTCTTCGGGAAATACGTCTAGAAATTCTTCAACTACCTTCGGAACTTGAACTTCTTCCATTGCCGTTATTACTCCCTGCTCCTGCTGAGTTGTCTCTGATCTGACTAAGGTGAATCTCTTCATGCCTGGAATATCAAAAGATACACTCCCTCTACGACAATCTATTATCGTATGACTGTCTTTCAGCCAGTCCATGCCTAAGATAACGTCAAAATTTCCTACAGAAAATTCTATCAACCGGGCGGGTAAGGAATGCCCACAAACTACAACGCTACACGCTAGAATAACTCTACTAACTCCTACGAGCCCATTGCCAGTGAATATATTCAACCTCCCTGTCAATGTCTCGAACTCCATTCCTAGCAGTGTCGCAAATTGTGCAGATATAAATGAGTGTGATGCTCCTGAATCAAACAATGCTACTGCGGGATGTGAGGCGACGAGAATGTTACCTTCCACAACATCTCCCGATGCTAATGCCTCCTCTAAGGACAGAGTGAATGCCTGCCCTCGACCTCCTTGTTGGTTCCCATGTTGCGGCCTAGCCTGGTGCTGCTGGCCCCTGCCTTGATGATGCTGGGGTGGTCTATGCTGGTGTTGCTGCATCGGCGGTCCCTGCTGCCGAAACATCTGAGCCTGTGGCATTAACGGACGTTGGGCCAATGGTCTCACTGCCACTGCGGGTCCTTGATACTGTCCTGTCCCTGGTGCTGGCAGAGCAGGAAACTGCTGCACTGGCCCTCCTGACCTCGAATTCATGAGACATATGGTAACCCGATGATCTGGATTTCCACATATCAAACACAGTCCGTTCAATGTCCGACACACATCTCTAGTGTGTCCCATCTTCCCACAATAAGTGTAGCCCGCTGGGGGTTGCTGGTTCTTCTTCTGTTGCTGTTGTTGTCTGGGTGGTGGTGCTGGCCCTCGCATTGCCACATCGTGAATGCGAATGCCAAGGGATGGTGCTGTCGTTCGGGGCGCTGCTCCCCCTCCTCCTTCAATCTGACTGTGGGATCTCTTCTGACCCCCAGTCCTGGCCGCAATCCTCTGAACGGTTATCTCATGCCTTCGAGTCGCCGTCAATACTTTATCAAAAGTCTGGTAATTGTGCCCCTCTATCAACTGCAAGAGTTCAAGATGAAACCCTTGCTGAAACCTCATAGCCCTCTGGCTCTCTGTTGCTACCATCTCTGGGGTAAACCTGCTCAATCTGCAGAACTTCGCTGCATAGGCATCTACCGTCTTGCCGGCCTGCTTGAGGTTGATAAACTTCTGTTGTAGCTCAAACTGCGCCACAACTCCATAGTACTTCGTCTTGAATCTTGCGGTGAAATCGTCCCAAGCAATAGGACGTCTGATACCTACTTCCTCTGATTTCCACCAATCACGTGCGAGATCCTGAAGTAACAACTTCACTTGATCCACACGTTCTTCCGCCGGCACCTTAGCTGCTATCAAAATAGCCTCAATATCCTTAAGCCATGCATCTGCTGAGATGGCATCCTCCGTTCCTTCGAAACGGTGGGGGTTGTACTTGCAAAACCTGGCTGATGCTCCTGAATCTGGCCTTGCCCCTCTTTCCAAAGCTGTCTGCAACCCTTGGTTAAACAACACATTCTGCTCTTGTAGCTGAGTGTGCATGCGCTGCTGGGCCAACATCTGATGTTGCTGAGTAGCCATCATTCCTCTTATGATCTCCAGAAGAACCGGTGTGTCTATTTCCGCAGGGGTAGGTGGAACTGTTGGTGGTAGTGGAACATCCGGATACTGCGATCCAGCTGCTGCTTCCACTATCACTTCTTCTTGGATAGCCTCTTGAGTTAGTACCGGCCCTTGTTGCTGACCAACATGGTCAGGTTGTCCGTGTTGCTCTTGTTGTTGTTGTCCAGTCCTGACAGATACGGACGAGGTGCCCCTAAGAAAAGGGACAAGAGAACAATCAAACGACCGGACAGGAAAGATCAATGAAGTCAAAGGATACTGGAATGTCAAGCTGGAGTCGAGAGTAATGAATCATGAGATCAAGGGGGAACATGTGTGATTGAGACATCCTATAAATTAAAACACCCCACAAGTCTGAAATCGGACCTGCATGGGCCACCACTAAAACCTTGTCACGCCCCAGAACCAGAATACTGGAGAGTGGGGGAATGACTCAGCCAGCTACGTATTACGGGTAGATGAATACCGTATAATACGATCAATGCTGTCTAAAAGACGAGGGGGTGCATACTACATGAAAGTCTCACTATGGTCACTTCACATCTATTGTCTCAATCATTCAAATAAGAAACAGAAATAGAGAACATGTAAGATAAAGCAGTAAGGCGTCCCAAACGCTCAGTCAACATGTTCTTGATATCTGGCTTTACAAAACATAGCCAGATGATGTAGCAAAGTATACACAATTGTTATCAGCTGCACTCTGACTTAATTACAATTATGTAAAAGTAAGTACAAGACAATCCGACTAACATGTCGGTGCCAAACGGCAAAGTATAAAGTAAATAATAAAACGAGCAGGGAGGTAAGGAACCCACTCGAGTCCTCCTGCGATCATCCCTCTAGTATTGACCATCTTGGAGGTGGAAGTAAGCTGAGTCCTCGGGAACCGGCTCTAAATCTGGCCATGCAAAACCAGAGAGGTTAGACCTCCAATAGCAAGTACCACAAGGAAGCACGATATGAGGAATTAAAACCAGTAATAAGAGAATATGATAAGTAGGTCTCTGCTTGCCACTGGGATTCACATAACATCACGACACTTCGAACCAACCTCCCAACCAAACAAGGACAGAAGTTGGCCCGTCATGTCCTGACATTCTGATCATCTCAGTTAGGTAACAGAGTAGGTACAGCACACAAACAAATCAATTTAAACGGCCATGCAACTACTACGGCTTGCTACTGTGAGTTCCAAGTTATCCTGGAATTATGCAATAAAGGATTCCTCAGTTCTTACTATGTGCAAGCAAGGCTAGTTTACCCAGTCAATCAATTACGCCAATCATGAATTAGACGAGTTCCAGCGGGACGCCCGTCATCAATATACAATATACAATAAATAATATAACCAGATACCGCTTCCTGCCCGTGTGGCAGATTTGCAGTATCTGTGGGGACCAACCGGCCTGTCGGGCACTACTAGTCCCAAGAGGGCTGCCATGTAAGAACTCGGGAATCCATTCTCTCCATGCAATCATTATTTTATTTAACTTAATAGTCTCTACGTTGAGTGAAATCCCATGCCGTGGATCATGGTCATTCAAATGAGTACTTCCGTACAAGTACGATATGCCCAACTCTACAACGATACCCGTGCGGTTAGGTTGTAGGTCTTACATAGCGTAATGCAACAATCAAAACTAACCACAGAATAATCATGCCTTGACCATCAAGTACACATGCTGCTTTTGTAGAAAAATAAATAAATAAATTGAAGCCTGCATGTGTGCCTGTATGTCAATATTCGGGATCGGCCAATCGATTATAATAGTTCATAGTTAATATGAACGTGTCTCATTCATTCAATTCAATAAGTCGACTAGCCAGTCTCTTAGTTCCAACTAGGAACGCATGATCAATTATTAGTCAAGTAACAGTCGGGGTCAATTCATGACAAGGCATAAAAGTTAAATTAGTATTAAGCATGGTCGAGTCCATAACTAGTAGAAAATAGTTGGTAACATATTCTTGAAGTCAAGGAAAAGGTCTACAAATTTTATGTTGGGAGTTGAAAGAAATTCTAGCCACAATCTCGTCAATTAGGACATATAACAGTCAGAAACAACCAAATTATGCATATGCGGCCTATTCTGCGACATGCATGCAACCGCGACACCATATGCGCCTACTGCGACATGATATACGCCTACTGCGACATACACCTCATGCAACATGCGCCTACTGCGACACCATATGCGCCTACTGCGACATGCGCCTCATGCGGCTCAACTGCGACATGCGCCTCATGCGGCTCAACTGCGACATGATATGCGCCTACCGCGACATGCGCCTCATGCGGCTCAACTGCGACATGATATGCGCCTACTGCGACATGCGCCTCATGCGGCTCAACTACGACATGATATGCGCCTACCGCGACATGCGCCTCATACGGCTCAACTGCGACATGATATGCGCCTACTGCGACATGATATGCGCCTACTGTGACATGCGCCTTAATGCGGCTCATGCGCGACATGATATGCGGCTACTGCGACATGCGCCTATGCGGCTACTGCTACATGCGCCTTAATGCGGGTCATGCGCGACATGATATGCGGCTACTGCGACATGCGCCTCATGCAACATGCGCCTACTGCGACATCATATGCGCCTACTGCGACATATGCCTCCTGCTGCAGATGAATATAGAACGAACAAAATGCTTCTTCCATAACTTCCACAAAACAAATCGAAATCTAACTTTTCAAAAGCCAAACTTTAGTAGAATCAAATTCTCTACAACATGAAACCACTTATTTTCGAAAACAACAATGTTTGATAGATCAAAACCCCAAAAATTCATAAGAAAATCCCAAAACTTAAAACTTAGATCTACACCCAACCATCCATGGAAAACAAAAACTTCAAGACCTAAACTTGTAGAGGAAGAGAAGATGAACAACATAAACTAAAAATAAATGGGGATGCATGAAATCCCTCATGGTGTACAAGATGTACTTGCCTCTCACAAGTGGGTTAGGGTTTGGTGGAGGGGTAAATGTGAATGAATGAAGAGAGAGAGTGGAAGAAGAACTTTTATATCAAGGTCAAGTGGATCTCCACCATTCATTCTCTCCACCAAATCCAAGCCATCCATTCCTTTCCATGTTGAACCAAACCGAACCAAGTCGGTTTCCCATGGACCGAAATGAACCAAGAGCCAAGAAAAAGCAGAAAATAAAATACAAAAAAATTAATAAGCGCGAATTTGAAGAATTTAAATACAGAATAAATGTATGATAAATATTAAATAAATACGTTCAAGAAGTACACGTATAAAATACTTATTCTGGGAACGGGGAGTGACACCTGTTTTTACGAGAAAACCAAAATCTGCAAGTCGAGCCAAAATACAATTACAGGCCAGAATCTGAGAAAATAAAATACAGGTCCATGATACATGCAGGCTTAATCAAAATACGTGCTCTGAGATATGGGTGTTACAATTAATATAATCAACAATGTTCTATACATTATGTCCTTTATAAATAAAAGAAAATATATTTTTGAAGAACAACTTCAAGCTGCTAAACGAGCTCCAAATGTCTCAGAACGTCCAACTGGCTCCCTACACCTGTCGAGAAAGGGTTAGCACATTAGGGATGTACCAGTGATTGGGTCTCAACCCGACTCGCCTAAACCAACACAATAATCATGTGAGAATATGTAAAATTATTATGTTGTCTTTCTACTTTCTCTAAAGTCAGTTAACCATTCATAAATATATATAAGCAAAAAAAATAAATGTGTCACTTGATACAATGAATCTTACCCAAGGCTATCATCCTTCCACGCAAACAAGTGTTAGCGTTCATAATATATAAATAAGTCATAAGTCTGCCTCGTAAACAAGTAAATAGTTGTGATTAACATACAGCCTAACAAAATATGACGGTTATTATTGACATATCATTTTGAAGTATTCATGGTAAGATGGCAATCCGTGCAGTGCATGTAAAGGGCCCAACTGAAGTTCTCAAATTAATTACTTGTGCTTTTATGTTAGCACAAGTTATCCTTGTTCCTCCTAGGCCGAATTGGTTTCGTAGCCGCAGATACCATTTGAAAAACTAAACTTTATGCACAAGTTGTCAATGATCATGCATGCAGAAGAAACTTTGCAGAAGAAACTTAGCTATTAAAATATAAAATTTACGACAATAGAAACCTGAAATAACTATGCAACACATTCTCACTTATATTCCACATTTCTCGAACCATCACTCTTAATTTCTTACTTTCCAATCCAGGGATTACTACACTTGTCAACTTTTCAATCCAAGAATTTTTACATTGCCAACTCAATGGTCCCAAACCTTTTCCATAATTCTATTTGTCCGTAACAACAGTATAATATTACATTTGTCTATAAAAATTGTACAATATTCTATGTTTCTATATAGCAAGTTAACAATAATAACATTACTCTTTTATCTTAATTTTTTACTTAGCATTAACAATCTTATGTAGCATAGAAATAAAGACTAAGAAGAGTTTTTTTTATTAAAGTGTGAAGTTAAATGAGAGAAATATCAAAACTATCTATTATTTGACGAATTGTTTTTCGTCCCGATCATATAGATTCTGAAATAATTCCTCCACATGAATCCAAGCCCAACTAGGTTCTCCAAACCAACAAGCCAACACAATACACTATGTGGAGTAGGACATTACAGTAACTATCCTTATGAAACTGCTTCGTTTTAAGACTACACTATCCATAAACACCAAGTAACTCAGAAAAGAAGGAGAGCCACACTAGTAGTAACGAACAAGAAGTAAAGAAGCAAATGACAAGAGAGATAATGGACGTTGTCACGATCCGCTCCTACTTTTTGGAATACGAGTATGTTGCTAAGCCAGTCTATGTCACAATATCTAAGATAGTGCGTTGTCTATATCTATTCTAATCCCATATACACAATAATGAATCACAAATATACTATTTCTAGCTCGTTCACAACAACAATACAATCCTCCTTATGTGGCAGCGGACGTGGCATGTTAAATAATATTATGTGTCATTTGACATGGCCGATGACATGACAAATTTTAACCGAAAAAGTTAATTATCCAATTTTGTCCATGTTAATTTAATGTTAATATTAATTAATGTTAATTTGATGTTAATATTAATTAATATTAATATTAATATTAATGTTAATATTGATTTTAATGTTAATATTAAAATCAATATTAATATTGTTAATTTTAATTTTAATTTTAATTTTAATTTTAAAATTTGCCACGTCAGCTGCCACGTAAGGAGGGACGGTTTGAAGGTACAATTTGGAGGGACAAATAACATTATTCCAACAATATAACTATGATAATGAAAAGGCCATATAACAAGGAAGGAAACATGATAATTGAAAGTTCCAACTTAAATAATGAAGCCAAATATCCATTACATAGAGTTGGTCCAATCTTGGGAACAAATCCGCTAAATAAATAATAAAAACTAAAGTTGAAGATCTAAAAGAAAGTAACTAAACCATTATCTAACAACTTGTGATCGAGTCTAAAATTGGTCACCGAAGCCACCCACGTCTCCCTCGTGGGAAACATAATACGTAGAGTATCTCTCGTCTAAATCTATCAGGGTTAGTTTATTCAGTCAGGATTGAAGCAAAGTACACAAGATAGATATAAAGATTAATACTAGTAACTATATATGCAATCAACAGTTTAGTATGAACAGTGAACATGAACAATAATATCAATAAGTTAGTCTAAGAATATAATGGTACAAAAGCATATATACATGTCATGAACTATAAATAGATATGAAGTAAACAATATATAAACATGAATAAGGATCTAAAAAAAAAAGTAACGCAACTAGTTATGTGCCATTTTGTGTGTTTTGGAAAACCATGTTAGGTATATGGACGGGTTCAAATAACTCATTGGTAATACGCGAGTGTGTTACCAATGCGCAACAAGACTAAATTGGTACAAAACTACCTCATCATGTATCCATGAGGTTGCAACTGGATGTAGTCCACATACCTATTGGGTGTATTTTTCCTTCCGACACTCACTATACTAGATATGTACAAACTAGAACTATACCGGAATTTAACTAATTATGTTAGTGAAACATAACTAGAGTAACAATAACAAATGGAAGGATTGATTCCACCGCTGTGCATGTACTCATGATCATGTTCGTCTTGCTAATATGTTATAACTACATAAGTAAAAATACCTTGAGATCTTACAAGTTAACAAACCCCCCAAAGTTATACTATGCCTAATATGTATAAAGTACAACTAGGCCTCCAATCAAATTTGCACTTCGAGCATGAAAGTAGTGAGGCGAGCACGAATTTGCACTTAAGAGCTTGAAAAGTTTGTTCAACCAAAGGAAAAAGAAAACCATGAGTTTCATTAATTAGGCACATGAGTTGCTCGAGTCGACAAGAGAAAAAACCTTAGGTATTCACGAAAAAGGAAAGTAACAGAAAAAAAAAAGAAATCAACTCTTTTCTTTGGGGTTAGATTGTTTTAGTTGGAGCTAATTTTGGTTCTCTTGATCCGGTTTCATGTGAGACCCTTTTTCATGTTATGGGAGGTCACCCACGACCTCGGCCTCAACCTCTTGCATATTACAATTCGTGTGGATAGTTGTCCTAAACAGAGAGGATTATCCAAATTCGAAGTCTTGTCGGACTTAATTACGCCTGGGCCATTCCTACTTTCCATGGACACGAAAAATTATAATTTTCGTCAATTTTTCTTTTCGATGTTTGGAACGGCTTAAAATATAGTCAAAATTATCTTTGAGCATGGATAATTTGATCCTATTTTTTTAAAATAAATACAGAAAATTGGAATGGAAAATGAATACTTGGATGGGTGTATTCTTCATACTTCTTCTTTCATTTCGGAACCATTTTTCTTTCCTTCTTATTTCCTTTGACATTCAAATACATGAAATGAATGACTTTTATTTTTGAAGACCCTGATTTCGCAAACCAAAAATGAGTCGTGGATTTGACTTGTTTTGTATAAACAACAATAGCTTCAATCTCAACTCGAACATTGTCTCTAGTCGTAGTGAGTAATATAGAGGGAAACTAAAACCCGTTAGCCCTAAGGGGGCGTTTGGTATGCGGAATACTATATAGCCGGGAATTCTATATTTCCGGAAATCAAATTCCAAGGAATTAAATTCCCTGAAAAATTACATTCCCATGTTTGGTGACAATATAAATATTCCCGGGAAAAAAATAATAATAATAACGAAAAAAAATGAACAAATATAAAAAAAATCGGTAAAAACGACAAAAAATCGGTAAAAACGAAAAAAATGGTAAAAATGACAAAATAACAAAAAACGACAAAAATGACCAAAAAGCGACAAAAAATGTATAAACGACAAAAAATAACAAAAAAGGGGTAAAAACGACAAAAATAACCAAAACACGAAAAAAAATGACATAAAATCGATTAAAACGACAAAAAAAACCAAAATGCGGCAAAAACAAAAAAAAAAAAAATCGATTTAAAACGACAAAAAATGACAAAAAAATCGGTTAAAACGACAAAAAAATCGGTTAAAATGACAAAAAAAAAACCAAAAAGCGACAAAAACGAAAAATAATCGATAAAAACGACAAAAAGGACAAAAAATCGGTTAAAACGACAAATTATGACAAAAAATCGGTTTGACAAAAAACGGTTAAAAACAACAAAAAATCGGTTAAAACGACAAAAAATAACCAAAAACCGACAAAAAACGAAAATAATCGATAAAAACGACAAAAAAGCACAAAAAATCGGTTAAAAACGACAAAAAAATATCGGTTAAAACGACAAAAAATAACCAAAAAGCGACAAAAACGACAAAAAATCGGTAAAAGCGACAAAAATGACAAAAAATACTATAAAATTAGTAAAAATGACCAAAAAGCGACAAAAACGACAAAAAATCGTTTAAAACGACAAAATTGACAAAAGGACAAAAATTGGGTAAAAACGACAACAAATAATCAAAAAGTGACAAAAAAGGGTAAAAACGACAAAAATTGCTTAAAACGACAAAAAATGGTAAAAATGACAAAAAAAGCGATAAAAACGATAAAAAAAATCAAAAGTGACAAAAAAGGTAAAACGACAAAAAATTGCTTAAAACGACAAAAAATTGGTAAAAACGACAAAAAATGAAAAAAAAAATGCGATAAAAACGACAAAAAAAGAAAAAATGTTCAAAACTAATCAAAATTGATCAAAAAAGAAGAAAAAAATTTAGACAATTTTTTTTGCCCGGACAAAAAAATTAATATCCACCTATTCTCAAGGGATAGAATTCCCATGTTTTGTGGGTAAACTATTTACCCGGGTATTTATAATTTCCGGGAATAAATTTTTTATGAGCCAAACAAACGTAATAATAGATTCTCATCTTAAATTTTCCCGAGAATAAAAAAAAATACTGCGTACCAAACACCCCCTAAGTCTTCATGAGCTCACGAACCGAGCTCCTATGTTCAAGGTGGGCTTGCTAATGAAGCAAAGGCAAGTCTAGGTCGCGAGCTGCTGTATCCATTTGCAGCCACAAGTCTGTCTAATTTGAAGTAAAAAAAAAAAAAAAAAAAGAGAATGTAAGTACAAATTCATATTAATAATTGGAACAAAAGTAAAAAAAAATCTTAATCCATAAGCACAGTATTTTTGAAACCTACAACCAAAATTCTGAAGTATTTTAAGTGTGTTATAACAGGGGCAGGGGCGGATCTATAAAGGATCCAAGGGGGGTCGTCCCCCCCCCCCCCCCCCCCCCCCCCCCAACCCAACCCCAAAAAAAAAAAGTTTTAAAAAAAATGTTGATTACTATATAGAACTTTTTTACAAGTTTACAATATATATTAGTTTAACCCTTTAATGTATAAAGAATAAGCTAGCTCATGTAGTAGTGTTTGGGCTTTCAATTTAGAGATTCCAAGTTCAAATCTCATCTCTCACATAATTAAAAATATTTTATGTGTAACTTTTTGATTTCTATATGTAGTATCATGGTTCCTCCATAATTTTAAGGGATACTTAGACTTTGGATCATGAATAAGTTATGATATTTATTATGGGGAACCATTTTTTAGTTGGATTTTGAATTATATCTATTAATGAGACCCAAACACAAATATTTTAATTTATTTAATACCCAAAGTCTAAATATCCCTAATTTTAATGTTAGATTCCGCCCCTGAACAGTGATTTCAACAGTGAAATCGTGTTTTGAAGCGAAAATGCGATTTCAAGTCGAGACTTTTCAACCTTCATGTTTATAAATTGTAATTTCAGAACAAGATTTCAAAAGTTGATAAAAAGTTTGAAAAATACTATTTGCAAGGAAAAGTTCTAAAAATACTGATTTTTTTTTATATATAAAGAAAAATCTTAACGAAGTTATCCCCTTTTCTTTCCTACTCGGTGATACAGGCTGTCTGAAGTAAAGACAAAGAACTTCTCCTTCCTCATATGATGGTGACATTTGCCCAATTCACGCTTGTATTCTGTTCCGAAATAATGTAGTCTATCCAACTCTCCAACCAACTAATTTTACTCACAAAATAATTTGAAAATAAGCCCCTTCACTATTGACTATTTTAGCATAAATCTTTCCAATTTTTTTTAATTTTTAAATGAGGCACTCAAATTACACGGTAAGAGAGCCACTAACATGTCGACCTGGTATCAGACTCATATTTATGTGACACAGCCGCCTAGGGGTGCAACTCGGTCAGATTTGAGGTCAACCCGAGTCCAATCCGATGAATCATAAGCCTAGTCCAAACCCAAGTCCGACCCGACCGGACCTCGGGTTCAACATATTAAGTCCAAGATCAAGCCCGGAGGATCGGTTGGGTCGGATTCGTCGGATTTATCGTAAATTATATGTAAGTCGGACTTCAATTTCTTCGGGTAATCCGACACATGAATCCGTGTCCAATCCTATTTTTGACCGAGTTCAAATATTTTAACCCGAGTCCGAATCCGAGTATCTTCAACCATAATCCAATCCATCAACAGGTTTATCTAATCTGACTCGAATTTAGTCCATCCGAGTTACACCCCTAGAGCCGGGCCTACCACAAGGCAACTTAGGCAATTGCCTATGGCCTCTTCGTGGTAGGTGACCTCCAACGCTCCAAGTAAGTATACATATGAATGTGCATGTGAGTTTATCAACTAATAGGGTTAATTACACTGACACCCGCTATGTTTCATGAATTAATATTACATGGACTACCTCTATTCCGAAAATAATTACACTAACCATCCCTCTCCTTTATAAATTTTATTAACCATAGGGATGGTCAAGGTAATTAGTTTCTATAGAAAATAGAAACTATAAGGGTGTCCGTGTAATTAGTTTCAAAGTAGGGGTGGTCCGTATAATAAACGTAAAACATATGGATAGTTGATGTAATTAATCCTTTTTTTAACTGAGTTAATAAATATACTAGTAATTTTTAGTCAATCGATTATGGTACGTAAGGTAGCTGCGTGTTGTCAAATTAAAACACTAGTGACAAGGTTGCTAGTTGGCTATGGTTCTACACTTTCTAAATTGACGTAGTAGACTTCTAAATTGAAATATTTTCAAGGGGAAATTTATGAAATGCCCAAAAAACGAAAAAGTTTTATGAAAAATCCACCGCGCAATAACATTTCATCACGTGCCCAGAATTAGCAAAAAATATATAAAGAGGGTTCCGAATGCCCTTTTTGCCCTTTCTTCTAATTTATTGAAAACACCCACGAAACTACGCTTAAAAAAAATATTTCGATACTTCATCTTCTTCCATACGCTGCTCACTTTCGAATTTAGGTTTTCTCCTCAAAAATCTTCAAAAACTCGTCGAAATTTTTTGGAAAGACTGAGAAAAACGGCAAAAGTGCTAAAACGGAGGTCCAAACATCATTTTGTTTGCGATTCTAAAATTTTGGAAGGCCGACTAAAAAAGTTGTTAATCTCAGGCTCCTCGAAAATACGCTCATTTTGCGACAAACTGGACCTCGTTTCGACCTCCCAGTCAAAAGTTATGGCCCTCCGAAGTTTCAACTGATCATAAAATACAGGAGAATGGCCATTCTCCGTGTTAGAACACGAAGAATGTTAATTTCGCATGAGAGTGGCCATTCTCCATGTTAGTAATATGGAGAATGACATTCTCCGTCTTAATTTACACGGAGAATGACCATTCTTTGTGTTAGTAACACGGAGAATGGCATTCTCCATCTTAATTTACACGGAGAATGGTATTCTTCGTCTTAATTTACACGGAGAATGACCATTCTCTGTGTTAGTAACACGGAGAATGGCATTCTCCGTCTTAATTTACACGAAGAATGCCATTTTCCGTCTTAATTTACACGGAGAATGACCATTCTCCGTGCTAAATTACACAGAGAATGTTCATTCTGCGTGTAAATTAAGACGGAGAATGGCATTCTCTGTGTAAATTATGACGGAGAATGGCATTCTCCGTGTAAATTAAGACGGAGAATGTCATTCTCCGTGTTACTAACACAGAGAATGGTCATTCTCCGTGTGAATTAAGACGGAGAATGCCATTCTCCGTGTTATTTAACACGAGAAATGTCATTCTCCGTGTTAATTTACACAGATAATGGTCATTTCCAGTGTTAAAATGTAGGAGAATGACCATTCTTCGTATCATTTAACACGGAGAATGACCATTCTCCGTGCTAAATTACACGGAGAATGACCATTCTCCGTGCTAAATTACACGGAGAATGGCCATTCTCCGTGTTAAATGACACAGAGAATTATCATTCAAATGTTAAAACACAGGAGAATGCCATTCTCCGTGTTAGAAACACGGAGAATGCCATTCTCCGTGTTAGTAACACAGAGAATGGCATTCTCCGTGTTAATTTACACGGAGAATGGCATTCTCCTTGTTAAAATACAGGAGAATGACTATTCTTCGTGTTATATCGACAGAGAACAGTTGACAAAAACCTAATTTTTTATTTTTTTGTTTTGTGGAAAGAAATTTGACATGAATAAAGATTGAAGTGTTTTCATTCTTCTTTCAAAACGATGCTAACTCTTATGGAAAAGAAGAAGAAGATCTTCTCTCCATAATTGACCTAATTGTCGGAAAAGAAGAAGAAGAAGGAGAAGAAGAAGAAGAAGGGCGATTATCGGAGTTCGACTGAAAAAAGTACGGTGAACTACGAACGATCTTTGCGATCTCTGCTGAAGATGAGAGCAATGTGATTCATATCTCTTGTGAAGAAGAAGAAGAAGACGACGACGAGAATCGCAATCCAAATCTGAGTTTGTGCGGAGGGATAGTTATGGTATTAATTTTGTAAATACAGAGCATCTAAAGGGAATCTTGGAATAGTTAACGTGGAAATATATAATTCTGGGCATTTCATAAAATCCATCCTGCGGGTGGATTTTTCATAAAAAGCAACCCGAAATTGGGTTTCTCAGCAATTTCCAGTATTTTCAAATATGGAGTATAATAATTTTACTAATAATTTTTGTATCTCAAAAAACAAAAAAGATAATTTTGGGTTAGTCGTTAAAAGATATAATCTTATTTATTTAGTTTTAAAGAGACATTATTTATTAAAATACAAAGTTTTAAAGTCCGTCTATGTCTATGTTTTGCTAAAACATTATAGGATGTTACAAGTTCGAAACAAGGGTGAGAATTTTGAATTAGTTAGCTAAATATTAGCATAGATATGTATGTATACAAGGACATATTTGGATATGTGAAAGTGCTTTAAAAGTGGCTTAAAACGTTCATTTTTATTGTAACCGATCGTTGGTGTAGGCAGTTTCAGTATTTTGGATTTCTCTTGCAACTCCATTACAAGTTGTTGTGATACGACTATTGCACTCAGTTGTAAGAGAATTGGATTACAACTCCATTGCAAGTGATTGCAAGTGGCTGTGCTCTCTATTTTTATAATTCTCACATATACTTTCATTGTCATACAAACAAAATGGTTTCAAACTCCTTACTTGCAGGAGAAGTACCCATATTTGCTTGTTGACCTTGTATGTTGCCTAGGTAGTGGCTTCGTCCCTGATTGTTGGAGGTTTGACCTAGGAGGAGTACGACCATCTAAATTTCGAGGACGAAATTATTTTAAGGTGGGTAGACTTGTAACACCCTGTTTTCTGAAATTGGAGTATTTTTGAAAATTTATTATTTTTATTATTTATTAGTGGTATTTTAGTCATGGTATGATTTTCTTGTGATTTTAGTTAAGTTAAACCAATTTCTAAGTCATGACTTATGACTTTGTGACTTTGTTAGTATAACCCTAGTGTAAACCCTAGAGATTTCATAACCTAGAGACTAACCATGATCATGTGAGCCTAGCCATAGGTTTATAACATCAAATTAGGGCTTTTTGGCCTAAAGGGTATTTTGGTAATTTTCTAGGAATTATTTGGAATTATTTGTATTTATGTGTTTTATTATTAACTAATTATTTGATTAGTGTCATGTTAGCTCCTAACCTAGTTTAGCACTAATCTAGAGGTTAGCCACTAACCTAGAAGACTAAGTAGAGGATGTTAGCTTTATGTGTAAATATCTAGTTAGATAAATATCTAGATATTCCTTTTTTTAGATATTTAGAACCTAAATATCTAACCCCCCTTAGTCAAAGACTTAGGGGCTAAGTTTGCAAGGTGGTAGGACACCCTCCCCTACCCCCATGGCAGCCAACACTACCCCCCTTCCTATATAACCCCATCACATTTTATTCATGACCATTTTACATGAATTAAAACCTACAAAAATTCCATTTTCATCAAACCTTGATAACTTCCTCAAATTTGAACCAAATCACTCCTAGTCTTTTGCATTGGGTTCCTACAACCTAGAGGGTGCTAAGGGAGGCTAGCAAGCTGGACACAAGGACTCGGACACCAACAAGTAGATATGACACACACCCCCCTCTTATTGAGTTTCCTTTGGAAATTGCATCAATAGGTAAATACCTATAAACCTAGTTAATATTATGATTTGTCTTCATAAATGCATGCATCTAGGTACCATGGAACTGTAGGCTAAGTTTGGTGAGATTTAGGATTGGTTTGGTGTCCGTATCGGACACGTATCTGTGTTCTAATTACTGTGTTTGTCGAAATGCCACAAAGACATTAATTTCATTATTTTGTAAAACAAATCTCATGATATTGTAGCCCTAGACTTATAGTTTACACCCACACTTGACTGAACACGACACGGTGTCATTTTCGTGTCGAAAATCGACTTGGACACGCTGCCAGGACATCGTACTATGCACATTTTCATGCCCTGCTACTCGACACTTAGCACGGACACTGTGGGACACGTGGACACGTGAAAATTGACACAGAGGAGGGGGCAACCTCTGACATGCCCCCCCTCGAGTTTGAGACACGTTGGTGTCGTGTCGAGAGAGCACGGACACGTGCACTGGTCGTGCACTGACAGTGCACGCACGCACAGAGTCCACTTCGCGCGTCTCGTATCGCGCGAACACAATACTTCGACACCTCGTGTTTGCACGAGTGTGTAGCCCATCATGTGGGCTACACGTGGATATGACCACGAGGCTCCACGTGGCTCGTGTCGTGTCCACGAGACACGAGAACCCATGCACGACGCGGTGCAGAACACTGAGTATCAGTCGATTTTCTTCGACTAATACAGAGTTCGTGCCGTGTCCTGAGGACACGTGGACACGAGACAGGCTACCTAAACCCTAGACCAACCCTAGGCGAACCTACCCACACGTGCACGAGACTTCTAGACACGTGTGTCGTGTCCTAGAGCTAAGTGCACACGTGCACGATGCCTGTGACACTACACAGTGTCAGGATTTACCCGATTGGGTTTTTGGGCGTTGGGACACGCCGTGTCGTGTCGTGGTGGACTCCCATGGACACACACGACACGTACATATGTCAGGGCACAATTACCAACCAATAGGATCGAGCCTTAGCTCGGTTTGGTGAGTGTAAATCAAGTTACCTATTTTTTCCTGTGCACAGCCCTATTTTCCAGATTTTGGATATTTTTCCAGTTTTGTATTTCGAATTTCAAACCTTAATTTGATATGATTTATACATGTATATGTGTATTTTTAGTATGTGTATATGTAGTATATATGTATGTGAGTATGTGGGAGGAATTTGGGGTTTATTGGGTATATATACATGTATATATACACATGTGAGTGTGTGGTGAGTTGTGTGTGTGTGTTCCTGTGTGTGTGTGTGTTTCTTTGGAGTGTTCAGTCACTGTTAAGTGACTGAACAGGAACCCCCCCCCCCCAGACCAGTTTTCCCTCACTCTCTCTCTAAGATTCCCTCTCTCTACACTCTCATTACTTATCTCTCTATATATATATTGTATATAATATATATTAGGTATATTATACATATACATTATGTATGTATATATGTTATATATATATATATTGTAGTGTGTATATATGGTTATATATATATGTGGGGTATATGGGTATTTATATATAGTGGCTATATATATAGGTTTTACATTATATAGTGTATGTATATATATATATATATATATATATATATATATATATATATATATATATATATATATATATATATATATATATATAGGTAAAAAAAAAAAAATATATATATATATATATATAGGTAAACCTAGAACTAGTTGACCTAAGCTACTAGCCTATGGCCATTAGGGCTAACCCTAATTAACCAAATACCCATGACTTAACTAGTTTACCCCTGTTTGACCAAGTGTTGACCAAGGTCAACCTTAGGCCAAACTTGACCTAATCAACCTAGTTTGACTTGAACTAACCTAGAATGACTAGTTTGACTAAACCCTAACTAGATGATTAGGTTAACCATGTAGATTATGAGAAAATCCTATATAGATGAAGATATGTATGGGGTTAAGTGGAATACTTAGAGTTGAGTCATGACTTGAGTTGGAGAATGGGATTAGCTTGATTACAGGATTAAGGTTGGTATTGTGCTATATATATATTTTGTATGATATACCTTGTATAGAAGATTGGTTATGCCTTAGCTTTGTGGTATAGAATCCTTGGTATCCAAAGACATGTTAGCCTTATAGAGTTTGAGTTAGAGTTGGCCATTGACCTAATTATCTTACAGACTAGTATATGATTAACCAAAACCTTAGTTGGTCTAAGTTGACCTAGACTTGATCCAGATTGATCATGTTGACTAACCTTGACTTGTTTGACCTTGTTTGACTCTAATTGACTTAGTTTGATTCCCTGTGACCTAGTATGACTTCTTGTGACCTAATATGACTTGATTTGACTTAGTTTGACTGTAGAGTTGACCAAGTTTGACTTTGACCTAGATTGGCTTAGAATTCATATAGATTGCATTGTAGATTTCATTTACCTTCATTTTGGACATGTCATAACTGTATTACTCTATTTTAGGACATTGTGACCCTGGTACAGACATCTGATATTACACTACTCTTTCCAGAGTGTCAGGCGAGTACATTCTCTGATAGTTCTTTCATTACTTGTCATTTACTGTATTTCAGTTCTAGTTAGCTATATGTGATTCTCTGTACAAACACGATTGGTATTGCTGGATCCATTACATGCGACACTCATTTATTTATGTCTGGCCTCTATATCTGGAATCACTACTGGCATCACCTACTGGAATCATCTGGAATCATTTCTGGAATCATTGGCTGGACTCATACTGGTTGTAGTATTGGATTATGGATTCATTTGTGGGCGGGGAAATACTTGAGTAGACATGTGAACATACCTAAAATCTGGAACCACCTCCCTTGGAACTATTCTGGAATGCTAGCCATCCCACACTTGGCCGAGTGTACGATGTGCCTGATTACCCCTAGCCGTTTACATGTTGATCTCAGTATTTTAAAACACACTGTTAGAGTATAGTCTGGACTTACCCTGGAATCATGGATCACTTCTGGACTCATTTTTACTGGACTCATCTTGTACTGGAATTATCTAGTATTGGATTATATGGACTGGACTCACACTGGGATTACATTTTATACTGTCTGGACTTATACCATGTTATTCTAGTTCAGCTAGTTACTACAGTCTTCTTTGCCATGATTTCTTCTCTTGTTAGTTACTTTACTTCCCTTGTACCCTCACTGTTTCTCTACATCATTATCTGTATAAAACTGTCATGCTCATCTGTATAACTGTCTAAAAACTGCTTTATAGTCTTTGTCATTTACTTGGGATTTCTAGATGAGATGTGCTCATTCCTGTCCTGATTGGACCTGTTGAAAATATTACAGATGATACTCCTGACGACACATGTCCTACTTACCATGGACCTGGCGAGGGATTAGCTACCTTTGGTTCCGACTCTCAGGAGTGATTCAGGAGTTTAGCTAGTAGACTTACTTAGCTTTCATGTTTTGAGCTTGTTGTATTAAACTTGAGATATTGAGTTGTATTAGAGTTTGTTTGAGACATTGTTGTTATTATTTTAGTAGTTTAATTTCTGTTGTTGTTAGTTGGTATCTAGATTTCTGTGTTATCTTATCGTGCTTAGACTGTGATTGAGTATATCATATCTTTTACTTGTCCTCCCTTCGGAGTTGAGATCTTGGCAAGTACATTATATACACTGCATGAGATTAGTTAGTAACCTAGGATAGTGTTCTACCGCCGACACTGCGGCGTAGGCTGGACGTACCCACTTCTCGTGCCCCTACACAGGGTGCGGGTCGTGACACGTTTTTAGTGGTGGCCCATGCAGGTCGAGAGTCGCATTTGTGCGATTTCGTAGTAGCACGACGACTTAGTTGTACTGCTACGAGCCTGCGATAGAATATAGGAATTAAGGTATTAGGATGAGAGTATACTCAATCACTGTTAGGATTTCACGAGAGATTCCGGGACGACCCTTGAGAATCTTATTTTGAACTTCGATATTGAAAACCCTTTTCCTCTTGTTTTAATTCACCCTCATTCCTTGATGTTTAAAGGATCTTGGACTATTTAACCTTATTCATCATTACCTCCCTTATATTTTGACCTTCTTTACTGCTAATTTAGCCTTAGTTTTGCAAGCTTATATTTTATCGAGCTTGATCACGACATATTTTATTGGGGGCTAGTACCCACTAACATATTGTCTAATTAGGGCCGGTGCATGATGGTCTGATCAACCTATTGTACTTTAGTTCGCTTTCATATATTATCCTACATGGATGGAGCCACTTGCAGGTTCTGTTCTTTCAAATCCATTCCCATCTTGTTTCATTATATCTGTCTTGAAATCCAATTCCATATGCTCCTACCTATTTCTTATTTTTGATGAATTTGACCTGATAGTTCTTTTGATTTTATCTCTTACTTAGGAGTAGGAGTAGGAGTAGCTCTAATTGTTAATATAATCCTTTAGGAATGAATTGATGTATGTGCTATACCTTTGACTTAGAAGAGTAGCTCTAACCATAGAATGGTAAACCTCTTAACCCTATTGATTCATTGTTTTCTTACCTACCTAGTCTAATACCCATAGTCACAGACTATCCCATTTAACCTATCCTTGTACTACTATTGCATCACAACTTCTGGTTTAAATTTAGGCCATTGACCATTCCCACTCTAATTATGATCATCGTAGGCACATTACCATGACTTTTAAATTAGGAGCACAAGACTAGTTGTTTTCTCAAAACCAATTTCACAGGCATGACCTAGACTTGACAACCTACACCCATGACCTTAGTATCCCACTAAGGCACACCATTTTATACTTCAATTGCTTAGTACGATTTTCCTGACCCGAGACTCCATCCTGATTTACCCCATGGAGTTACTTTTGGCTTCGATTTAAATTGAGGACACCTTATGACCTAAAACTGCCAACCAATTTTTGGACATGACCGAGTATAGGTCTACTACCCATATTTGCTTGTTGACCTTGTATGTTGCCTAGGTAGTGGCTTCGTCCCTGATTGTTGGAGGTTTGACCTAGGAGGAGTACGACCATCTAAATTTCGAGGACGAAATTATTTTAAGGTGGGTAGACTTGTAACACCCTGTTTTCTGAAATTGGAGTATTTTTGAAAATTTATTATTTTTATTATTTATTAGTGGTATTTTAGTCATGGTATGATTTTCTTGTGATTTTAGTTAAGTTAAACCAATTTCTAAGTCATGACTTATGACTTTGTGACTTTGTTAGTATAACCCTAGTGTAAACCCTAGAGATTTCATAACCTAGAGACTAACCATGATCATGTGAGCCTAGCCATAGGTTTAGAACATCAAATTAGGGCTTTTGGCCTAAAGGATATTTTGGTAATTTTCTAGGAATTATTTGGAATTATTTGTATTTATGTGTTTTATTATTAACTAATTATTTGATTAGTGTCATGTTAGCTCCTAACCTAGTTTAGCACTAATCTAGAGGTTAGCCACTAACCTAGAAGACTAAGTAGAGGATGTTAGCTTTATGTGTAAATATCTAGTTAGATAAATATCTAGATATTCCTTTTTTTAGATATTTAGAACCTAAATATCTAACCCCCCTTAGTCAAAGACTTAGGGGCTAAGTTTGCAAGGTGGTAGGACACCCTCCCCTACCCCCATGGCAGCCAACACTACCCCCCTTCCTATATAACCCCATCACATTTTATTCATGACCATTTTACATGAATTAAAACCTACAAAAATTCCATTTTCATCAAACCTTGATAACTTCCTCAAATTTGAACCAAATCACTCCTAGTCTTTTGCATTGGGTTCCTACAACCTAGAGGGTGCTAAGGGAGGCTAGCAAGCTGGACACAAGGACTCGGACACCAACAAGTGGATAGGACACACACCCCCCTCTTATTGAGTTTCCTTTAGAAATTGCATCAATAGGTAAATACCTATAAACCTAGTTAATATTATGATTTGTCTTCATAAATGCATGCATCTAGGTACCATGGAACTGTAGGCTAAGTTTGGTGAGATTTAGGATTGGTTTGGTGTCCGTATCGGACACGTATCTGTGTTCTAATTACTGTGTTTGTCGAAATGCCACAAAGACATTAATTTCATTATTTTGTAAAACAAATCTCATGATATTGTAGCCCTAGACTTATAGTTTACACCCACACTTGACTGAACACGACACGGTGTTATTTTCGTGTCGAAAATCGACTTGGACACGCTGCCAGGACATCGCACTGTGCACATTTTCATGCCCTGCTACTCGACACTTAGCACGGACACTGTGGGACACGTGGACACGTGAAAATTGACACAGAGGAGGGGGCAACCTCTGACATGCCCCCCTCGAGTTTGAGACACGTTGGTGTCGTGTCGAGAGAGCACGGACACGTGCACTGGTCGTGCACTGACAGTGCACGCACGCACAGAGTCCACTTCGCGCGTCTCGTATCGCGCGGACACAATACTTCGACACCTCGTGTTTGCACGAGTGTGTAGCCCATCATGTGGGCTACACGTGGATATGACCACGAGGCTCCACGTGGCTCGTGTCGTGTCCACGAGACACGAGAACCCATGCACGACGCGGTGCAGAACACTGAGTATCAGTCGATTTTCTTCGACTGATACAGAGTTCGTGCCGTATCCTGAGGACACGTGGACACGAGACAGGCTACCTAAACCCTAGACCAACCCTAGGCGAACCTACCCACACGTGCACGAGACTTCTAGACACGTGTGTCGTGTCCTAGAGCTAAGTGCACGCGTGCACGATGCCTGTGACACTGCACAGTGTCAGGATTTACCCGATTGGGTTTTTGGGCGTTGGGACACGCCGTGTCGTGTCGTGGTGGACTCCCATGGACACACACGACACGTACATATGTCAGGGCACAATTACCAACCAATAGGATCGAGCCTTAGCTCGGTTTGGTGAGTGTAAATCAAGTTACCTATTTTTTCCTGTGCACAGCCCTATTTTCCAGATTTTGGATATTTTTTCAGTTTTGTATTTCGAATTTCAAACCTTAATTTGATATGATTTATACATGTATATGTGTATTTTTAGTATGTGTATATGTAGTATATATGTATGTGAGTATGTGGGAGGAATTTGGGGTTTATTGGGTATATATACATGTATATATACACATGTGAGTGTGTGGTGAGTTGTGTGTGTGTGTGTTCCTGTGTGTGTGTGTGTGTGTGTTTCTTTGGAGTGTTCAGTCACTGTTAAGTGACTGAACAGGAACCCCCCCCCAGACCAGTTTTCCCTCACTCTCTCTCTAAGATTCCCTCTCTCTACACTCTCATTACTTATCTCTCTATATATATATTGTATATAATATATATTAGGTATATTATACATATACATTATGTATGTATATATGTTATATATATATATTGTAGTGTGTATATATGGTTATATATATATGTGGGGTATATGGGTATTTATATATAGTGGCTATATATATAGGTTTTACATTATATAGTGTATGTATATATATATATATATATATATATATATATATATATATATATATATATATATATATATATATATATATATATATATATATATATATATATAGGTAAACCTAGAACTAGTTGACCTAAGCTACTAGCCTATGGGCTATAGCTATTAGCCTATGGCCATTAGGGCTAACCCTAATTAACCAAATACCCATGAATTAACTAGTTTACCCCTGTTTGACCAAGTGTTGACCAAGGTCAACCTTAGGCCAAACTTGACCTAATCAACCTAGTTTGACTTGAACTAACCTAGAATGACTAGTTTGACTAAACCCTAACTAGATGATTAGGTTAACCATGTAGATTATGAGGAAATCCTATATAGATGAAGATATGTATGGGGTTAAGTGGAATACTTAGAGTTGAGTCATGACTTGAGTTGGAGAATGGGATTAGCTTGATTACAGGATTAAGGTTGGTATTGTGCTATATATATATTTTGTATGATATACCTTGTATAGAAGATTGGTTATGCCTTAGCTTTGTGGTATAGAATCCTTGGTATCCAAAGACATGTTAGCCTTATAGAGTTTGAGTTAGAGTTGGCCATTGACCTAATTATCTTACAGACTAGTATATGATTAACCAAAACCTTAGTTGGTCTAAGTTGACCTAGACTTGATCCAGATTGACCATGTTGACTAACCTTGACTTGTTTGACCTTGTTTGACTCTAATTGACTTAGTTTGATTCCCTGTGACCTAGTATGACTTCTTGTGACCTAATATGACTTGATTTGACTTAGTTTGACTGTAGAGTTGACCAAGTTTGACTTTGACCTAGATTGGCTTAGAATTCATATAGATTGCATTGTAGATTTCATTTACCTTCATTTTGGACATGTCATAACTGTATTACTCTATTTTAGGACATTGTGACCCTGGTACAGACATCTGATATTACACTACTCTTTCCAGAGTGTCAGGCGAGTACATTCTCTGATAGTTCTTTCATTACTTGTCATTTACTGTATTTCAGTTCTAGTTAGCTATATGTGATTCTCTGTACAAACACGATTGGTATTGCTGGATCCATTACATGCGACACTCATTTATTTATGTCTGGTCTCTATATCTGGAATCACTACTGGCATCACCTACTGGAATCATCTGGAATCATTTCTGGAATCATTGGCTGGACTCATACTGGTTGTAGTGTTGGATTATGGATTCATTTGTGGGCGGGGAAATACTTGAGTAGACATGTGAACATACCTAAAATCTGGAACCACCTCCCTTGGAACTATTCTGGAATGCTAGCCATCCCACACTTGGCCGAGTGTGCGATGTGCCTGATTACCCCTAGCCGTTTACATGTTGATCTCAGTATTTTAAAACACACTGTTAGAGTATAGTCTGGACTTACCCTGGAATCATGGATCACTTCTGGACTCATTTTTACTGGACTCATCTTGTACTGGAATTATCTAGTATTGGATTATATGGACTTGACTCACACTGGGATTACATTTTATACTGTCTGGACTTATACCATGTTATTCTAGTTCAGCTAGTTACTACAGTCTTCTTTGCCATGATTTCTTCTCTTGTTAGTTACTTTACTTCCCTTGTACCCTCACTGTTTCTCTACATCATTATCTGTATAAAACTGTCATGCTCATCTGTATAACTGTCTAAAAACTGCTTTATAGTCTTTGTCATTTACTTGGGATTTCTAGATGAGATGTGCTCGTTCCTGTCCTGATTGGACCTGTTGAAAATATTACAGATGATACTCCTGACGACACATGCCCTACTTACCATGGACCTGGCGAGGGATTAGCTACCTTTGGTTCCGACTCTCAGGAGTGATTCAGGAGTTTAGCTAGTAGACTTACTTAGCTTTCATGTTTTGAGCTTGTTGTATTAAACTTGAGATATTGAGTTGTATTAGAGTTTGTTTGAGACATTGTTGTTATTATTTTAGTAGTTTAATTTCTGTTGTTATTAGTTGGTATCTAGATTTCTGTGTTATCTTATCGTGCTTAGACTGTGATTGAGTATATCATATCTTTTACTTGTCCTTCCTTCGGAGTTGAGATCTTGGCAAGTACATTATATACACTGCATGAGATTAGTTAGCAACCGAGGACAGCGTTCTACCGCCGACACTGCGGCGTAGGCTGGACGTACCCACTTCTCGTGCCCCTACACAGGGTGCGGGTCGTGACAGTTACTATAGTTTATGAAAGATGGTAATATTTTTGACCATTTTGTTACTCCTTGATAATCTATTTGTTCAAATCCATCGTGTCCAGGGCGTAGCTACTCTTGAGACGACAGGGCTGTATCCCAGCCCAAATGTTTGAAAAAAAAGTTTCCTTAGTTATGTTTTATTTTTTATTTTTTTTGTTTGAATTTGAAGTATGCAACAACTAAGTGATAAATAAATTCTTAAAAGTTAATATTTTAGACAGTGTGATGCTAATATTGATGTGTCGTTCAAGCTATACCTAAAGTTCAACCTTCCTAGTTTTAGAATCTAGTTCAGTACTGATCGTATCCTACGCTCTCTATCCTTCCGTGACCATTCCCCTTTCCTAAAATATAATATAGAACTCATTATATTTTTAAGGTGATTTCTAAAGGCACTCCATATTTTACTCTACGAAGGTCCAGTCCTAGGACTCAAGTCTTTCTATATGGTTCCACTCTGGGCATTCCATTGATACGCTCGGGTTCGTTCAGAAGAGGTGGACATACAAGGACTTGACTCATTGCCATCGGTGAAATGAATCAATTTTCATCTATCTGTCTTTCTTGGTTCAACTCGGGAAATGTTTTGAATGAATGTTGTCAGTCTCAACTGGAGTATACCCTCTCCATTGGGTTCGTAGTGTTCACGTGATCGAAATGCATTGGATGTCTGCCCGGGCAATTCCAATATTTCATAGATAGAGTTTTTATGTCATGTCTAGATGATCACTACTGACAGTGAGATCAGAAAAGCAAGGAGCTTTCTTTCGATAGTGCTAATGTGGAAATGGAAAGATGTGAAAGGCTGCGCGCCTCAATCTTTTGCCGTATAGAAATGAAAGCAATCAACAAACTGCCGATAGCAACGATGAACGGAAGCAACGAGAACAAGCTTCAGCAGGGATTTCATCGCCTTCATATTGATTACTTTCAGCCATGCGGAGACCAGAAACATAGAAAAGGAAAAGCTAATAGTCGGTATTCAAAAGTGTTTGCCCAAGGCAATGGCCATCATCATCGCAAAGGAAAAACACGCGACTGAAGGCTTTCATTATCATGCCGCAGTGCAAGCGCTCACAACAAAAAAAAGATAAGTATATAAAGAAGCTGAGAAACGAGTTCCCGCAGTTCGATGGAGCGCAGCTAGATGTCCAAACCATTTTGATTCACTCTGCGTAGATTGACTGAACGCAGAAAGTCTTCCACTGGCAGGCGATCGTATTTTTCACAGGATTTCTCGTTACTCATGTCAGCATTCTCACTTCTGATATCTCCAGGTGTTGTCACCAAAAACCTTCCCCGATTGACAGAACGTCCCGCTACTGACACTTGAAAAACTTTCAAGGTCTCGTCGCTTCGGTGAATCACTTGAGCCCTGAGACATTTTCGGTGCCATGGAGCTAGACCAGTGAGCTATTACGCTTTCTTCAAAGGATGGCTTCTTCCAAGCCCACCTCCTGGTTGTCATCGCTCGATCACTTCCTTTTCCACTAAGTGATTGCTTAGGGACCTTCATTGTCTTCGAATAGTCAAGGTATGCCTTTCAAAAGCCAGTTAAGAGATCAGCCTTCGTGGACAATAGGCCTCGAGCTGGTAGTAACGGCAAGGGAGGAGTGAATACCTGATTGTAGACCACCCTTGATTTGTTGGCAGTCATGATATAAACTAAAGAATTTGCATATTAAGATAGACTGTGAACGAAGTTGGCAGTCCGCCTTAATGTTAGGATTGCTAACTTTGTTTGCAGTTCTAATGGACT
This sequence comes from Iris pallida, assembly GCA_029216955.1. NCBI lineage: Eukaryota > Viridiplantae > Streptophyta > Magnoliopsida > Asparagales > Iridaceae > Iris > Iris pallida. The sequence continues at coordinate 5,178,164 of JANAVB010001400.1, forward strand.
GAGGAGTGATATGTAGAGTGCCTTTAGAAATTACCTATTTTTAACTATAGATAGATTAACTTAAAATAGGTTGACAGTCATAACATAAAGTAGGACTGACAATAAAATTGGCAGTCCTAAAGAATTTGCATATTAAGATAGACTGTGAACGAAGTTCGCAGTCCTAAAGAATTTGAGATAGATTGTGAACGGAGTTGGCAGTCCTCCTTAATGTTAGGACTGCAAATTTTGTTGGTAGTTCTAATGGACTATCATGGAGTAAAATATGGAATGCCTTTAGAAATTACCTATTTTTAACTCTAGATAGATTAACTTGAAATAGACAAAATTGGAGGGGCTTATATAGAAAATAAGATCCCTACTGCTGCTACTCTCTCCTCCCTTCCCCACCGCCAACAACCCACAAAAATAATAAAAGAAACACTCCACCAGCAGTCCACCATCCATCCATGTCTCGCCTCTTCAAAGAAAGAGGCAGCAGCGGCGGAGACTCCAGGCGTTTCTCCGTAGCCTCCTCCTCCCCCTCCGCAGCAGCAACAATTACGACAATGCCATCCCTATCGGATCTCCCCTCCCCCTTCGGCCCGCTCTCCGTCCCCCTATCGGATCCGGAGCTCCGCGAGACCGCCTACGAGATCTTCCTCTCCTCCTGCCGCTCCACCGCCTCCAAGCCCCTCTCCTTCGCCCCCCAGCCCTCGTCGGACCGAACCCCTCCTCCCTCCTCCGCCACCTCCTCCGCCTCCTCCTCGTCGCCGCTGCAGCGCTCGCTCACCTCCACCGCCGCGAGCAAGATGAAGCGGGCGCTCGGGCTCAAGAGCTCCGCCTCGTCTAAGAACAAGGGCGGCTCCCCCGGGAAAGACGGGGCCAGCCCCGGCGCTGCCGGCGGCGGCGGCGTCGTCGTCGGAGGGGGAGTGAAGAAGAAGGCGTCCACGGTCGGGGAGCTGATGCGGGTCCAGATGCGGGTCTCGGAGCAGGCCGACTCCAGGACTCGCCGCGCGCTGCTCCGGATAGCCGCCGGCCAGGTGAGCTTAGGGTTAGGGTTTTCGGTCCTTTCGGATTCTCTCCATTCTCCGTACAGATTTACTTGCAAATTTGCTCTAAAGTTCATGATAGCGATTTGCTAGCGAACTGGAAAAGAGCTTAGGGTTAGGGGTTCGGTACTTTCGTGTCTTCTCCATTTTCGGTATAGATTTACTTGCAAAATTGCTCTAAAGTTCATGAACCATGATAGCGATTTGCTAGCGAACTGCAAAAAAGAATTAAAGTTGAAGCTACTCACAATTTAACTTAGGTAGAAGAAAAAGTGAGTTTTTCTTAATGTTGGTATTGCGTAGCTGTCGGTTGAACTGTGTGGTTTGGACTTGGAGGTGGTCTGATATTGACATTATCAATTGGGACGATCATTATTTAGTGTACGTCTGTCATTGATTCCTTTCATCACATGGCAGGGATGTCCGGTATGGAGTAGCTGTCGGTGGAATTCTTTAGTTTGAAGTGGTCCTCTTCGGAATTATATATTGGAATCTATTCTACTATATAATAAGAAAACTTAGATGGTGAAACTTTTAAATTCCAAAAATACCCTTACATACTTATACCAATTAAAAATAGTTCATTAATTTTAATAAGGACAACTTAGTAATTAGGAAGACTACCCTTTGATCTTCCTAAAGAGTCTTCCTAAACTAATTAAGAAATATTAAAATACGTGCAAGGCACGTGCACATATGCTAGTGACAGTAATTTGTGTTCCATATATTACTGTTTGTATTTAAAATTGGTGGTTTGGTTACTTAGGCCCAAAGAGCCACGGACTGATTGGTGCCGTGTCCGTATCGCGTCATATTAGACACATGACACGACACGACTAAGACACTCGTACCAAAATGATTCAAAAGAATAACATGTTTACTATCGTGCTGTGTTCATGCAGCAGTGGTTATGATTGTTCGTTTTTAGGGCTATTTTCCGCTGCATGAGTAGTTTGGATATGAAAAGAAATTGTTTTGCTCATGCCCAATGATATATGCAGAGGATGCATATGAATGGCTGTTATGATTATACCATTCTTTCAGGAAGTCAAATATGAATCTCAGAGTGCTGAATGATTTAGCACTGACTAAATTTGTCTCTTAATATCTAGTAAAACGTGATTAACTCGAACTTTGCAGTTCGAAGTATTTTAATTATCACATTGTTCCTATCCGACATTGTGGTTTTACAACTTCATTTGCAAATTAGTTTGTGTTACATACACTCTCAGTATGATTAATATTTTATACAGAAATTAGGATGCATAGCTTCTTTTTATTTCGTATTTCTTTTATGCTCCTATCATTTTGTAATGGCCTACTGTAGAAGATTTCATGTGCAATTTTTCTTGTTCATGCTTCTAGTATCATGAAACTTCTCCCTGCTTTTTCATTCTTAACAGCTTGGTAAACGAGCAGAATCAATGGTTTTGCCACTAGAGCTATTACAGCAGTTCAAAGCTTCCGATTTTCCAGATCAACTAGAGTATGAAACTTGGCGGAGTCGAAATATGAAGCTTCTTGAGGCTGGATTACTGGTACATCCTCATATTCCTTTGGAAAAGTCAGATACTGCGTCGCAGCGGCTTAGGCAAATCATACGTGGAGCTTCAGAGAGGCCAATCGAAACTGGAAAGAATTCAGAATCGATGCAAGCTCTGCGCAATGCTGTGATGACCCTTGCTTGCAGATCATCTGATGGATTTCCTTCTGACATATGCCACTGGGCAGATGGTTGTCCCGTTAACCTCTATCTGTATCAAATGCTTTTAGAAGCTTGTTTTGATAGCAGTGAGGAAGGATCTATCATTGAGGAGATTGAGGAGGTTTTAGAGTTGATAAAGAAGACTTGGGTTGTCCTTGGGATAAATCAGATGTTTCATAACCTCATCTTTTTGTGGATGATGTTTCATCGCTTCGTTACAACTGGCCAAGCAGATATGGATCTTCTATTTGCTGCTGATAATCAATTAACTGAAGTAGTGAAGGATGCCAAATCAACGAAGGATCCCATCTATTCAAAAATATTGAATTCAACATTGAGCTCGATAATGGGTTGGGCAGAGAAAAGACTTCTCGCTTATCACGATACCTTTGACTCTAGTAATATTGAATCGATGGAGTGCATAGTCTCTTTAGGGGTATCAGCTGCTAAGATACTAGTTGAAGATATTTCAAATGAGTATCGTCGGCGGAGGAGAGAAGAAGTCGATGTTGCTCGCAGTAGGATTGACACCTACATTCGTTCATCCCTCCGCACTGCATTTGCTCAGGTAAGTTGTGTTCAACTTTTAAACCTCTTCTTTTTACCCCCCTACACCAGAGATTAAAATTGAACCAGAAATTTTAAACTAGTACGAAATTAACACGAGTAAACCTGAATTCTTTACATAGTATCCAATTTCAGTCCTCATATATCATAAGAAATAGGGATGAATTTTAGTGAAGTTTGGTTATAGATACGATAGCACACAGAGAGACCAGGACCACACACTTGCACACACCCTACTGCCCCTTCATCTAGCGAGGGACAAAATATACTGTAGCTACTAAACCCCCCTGTTGCTAATTCCTGTGATATATTACTGACAGATGATGGAAAAAGCAGACTCAAGCAGGCGTTCAGCTAGAAATCAGAACGTTCCTACTCCTGTTCTTGCAATTCTTGCTAATGACATCGGCGATTTGGCAAGGAAGGAAAACAAATTATTTAGTCCAATATTGAAGAAATGGCACCCTCTGGCTGCGGGTGTTGCTGTAGCTACTCTTCATTCTTGCTACGGGAATGAACTAAAGCAGTTTATATCAAGTGCCACAGAACTGACAGTTGATTATGTCCAAGTACTTAAAGCTGCTGACAAGTTGGAGAAAAGTCTGGTGCATATTGCAGTTGAGGATTCTGTTGATAGTGAGGATGGTGGAAAGTCGCTAATTCGTGAGATGCCTCCTTATGAAGCCGACTCTTCAATTTCTGACCTTGTGAAGAAATGGATACAGACAAGAGTGGGCAAACTGAAAGAGTGGGTTGATAGGAACTTGCAGCAAGAGGTATGATTGGACTTCCTTTATTTCTAAATGTTCTTTGTAATCATCTTATAGATGTGGAAAGCATAGTACACAATATCGACTTGACCTTTATGGATGGCATTCCAGTCATCATCATCATCATAATACAAGCCCTCTCCCGTCGTAATTGGGTAGGCTATGGAGCATAACAAAGCTCCATAAAAGATTTGATAAAAGTTTTTATGATTGGCTGCCGACCTAACACCGACCCACTATGTTGGTGCTAAATTTATGGCCATGATAGCTATGAGCATGAGAGGGTCATGCCATAAAACCCATGCAGCTAGTTGACAGGTTTATAAACCTACCTTTGGCTATGTAGTTAATTTTTAAGCTTGTTCGTTCAAAAAGCACCCTCCAAGTTCCCCTAGAATATAGAGTCTAGATAAAGAGGTAAGATAATACAATTTGCTATAAGTCAATGTCTACGACACATTGAGCTAAAGAGTGAAAATGAATGACAATCCCACTAATTAAATGCTATATTAACAATTTAACACATATCCTTATCATGTATATTGTATCTTATTATTTGTTATTCATGTCTTCAAATTGTGATGATTGCAACCAAAGTCATTATAAAGATCATGGAGAGACCTATTTTTATACATAACTTTCTGCATACACTAAGATTGCACAAGGGAGAGGGCGTCACCTGGTGCAACGATAATGCTTGCTGCTTGCATCCTGGAGGATGCAAGTCCGTACTCGTGCAATATAGGTTGCAGTTGATGGTTAGTATTTACAGTATAAAAAATGGCACTGGAGGTTTGTTGGAAACATTGTTAGCATAATGGACACACTTATCATAATTTCGTTGATATTTGAGGAACTCTCTTCATATGCTTTGAATATTGTTTTAATAGGTAGAAGGTAGAAGCCATTAGCAAGAATTACTGGCCATGTTTATCGTTGCCGGTTAAAAGAGTTAGGGCCTTAATAGTCCGGTTAACACAGACCAACCAGTGCCAATTTTCTTTAAGGCAACTAGAGTTGCTGCCAAGCTGCAGAATCTCTGAGTAGATATCCTGCTAGTTTCTTTTTATCTACTTGTGGAGCAAATCTACGAATCGGACAAGTGAACCATTTTGTTTAGAGGGATCCAAGTGTATTGTGACTACCTACTAGGTCAATCAATTCTTTACATTTTTCTTGGATGTATTATGGGATGTAAGGTTTCAGCAGTTGGTTCTGTTAGCTTGCTGGTTCCACAGGATAGTCTATTCACTCCATACACATCTGACCAAACAGATGATGCATTTAGAGATGATGGACCCCTTATCTCCCTAACTCCCTAGGTCTTCATGAGATCAACTTATCTCGAATAATGGTTTTGTGCATTGGCCTCTCAAAGTTTATGGTCAATCATGTTTATTCTTGGATTGTGTAACATGAGAAGGATATATTTATCCTGAGGTCTGGCCCAAAGTTTACCTTATCCTTTGAAATAATTTGAACAATTTTTTATTTTATTTTGTCAAAGATGTTCCTCTCTCATGGCAAAAAGAAACAAGGGAGATGTACATAGTTGTACCAACTATCGAGGATATGAGCCTTACCATGAAACTTTGGGTAAGGGTAATTAACAATGACTATGAAAGCAAACAAGCATTTCAAAGATTCAATGTCGTTTTATGTCGAGAAAATCTACTACAATCTATGTTGCAAGGACACAAGAAATAAGGACACCGCAATATTATGTCTGTATCCGTACTCGTGCAACATATGTAACTACCTTTATTCCTATTCGAAAATGTTCGTATCATGTCAGCATATGTACCCATGTCCGTATTCGTGCAACATAGACTTCAATTTACACTGCAATATCATGTCTGTATCCGTACTTGTGCAACATATGTAACTACCTTTATCCTATTTGAAAATGTCTATTATCATGTCAGCATCCGTACCCATGTCCGTATCTGTGCAACATAGACTACAATTTACTTACCAAGAAGATTAGTGAAAAAAGCGAGAATAAGGATATACATATTGTTTTTATTGACTTAGAAAATACTTATGATTGAGTACCTAGGAGATAATGTTGTAGATTTTGGAGAAAAAACAAGTCTTTAATGGCTATATGAGATTATAAGAGAGATGCATTATGGTGTTACACCACTATGCAAACTATTGAAATTGATTTTAGACCATTTCCCATCACTGTGCAAACCATTTCCCATCACCCTTATATCAAGGACTATCGTTTTATTAGACGTATTCAGGATGATGTTCCAAGATGTATGTTGCTTGCAGATGATATTATATAAGTTGATGAGACTAGAAAGGACTAGACACTAATGACTGAAATAGCATTACGGAGAGGAATAAAATAGTAGGTCGAAAACAAAGTACATAAAATAGTACATAAAAATGCAACTTCCACTGAAGTTTGAAAGAAGGAAAAGGAGTACACAATGGATTAGGGATACTTAGGGAGCGATATTTCTTGTATTTAGGATGAATCATTCATCCTGATGGAGAGATTTAGAAGGATATTGTTATAGAATTAAAACATGATGGTTGACAATTGAAGAGTACTACGTGATCTTAAGATGCATTGAAGATGAAAGGAAAATTCTACAAAAGAACTATAAGAATATCCGTGCTTAATGGAAAGAGTGTTTGGTAAATAAAAACCACCAAATGAGCGTAACAGATATGATAATGTTGAGATGGATGAATGACAATACGTTGAAAAATGGGAGTAAAAAATGAGTTTATTCGTTTAAAGTTGGAGGTTGTGCCAAGTGAGGACTCATTACAGGTGGTGCAATGTTAGACCCATAGATGCACCTTTTAGGGGAGAAGATATTTAGTCAAACGGATCATTAGAACTAGGTTTGGCCTAAAAAACTTGGATTGAGGCTTTAACGAAGGATAGTTTATGTTAAGGTTAAGAGGACATGACCCTTAAAGGAGGTGAACGGAAGAAAAGCATTCAAACATCCAGACGCAAAAAATGGTATTAAGGTTTTTGTTGTTGTTCCTTGTGACGGAGGTTCTATGACATGGGTTTTGATCAACGTCCACTTCGTCATTCTGGCCCACCAATGACTTTAAGTAGAAACTAGAAGGTTTGTTTGTCTGCATCCTTAAAAAGGGTAACATAATTTAGTTAATACTGAAGAAATTGACCATATGATATTTCAGTAAAATAGTTTCTAATATAAGAGTGAATTTGGGCTGACCCTTCGTTAATGGCTTTTTACACTTGTGCTACTCGGAACTAATATTTTTATTTTCGTTTCCTAAAAAGATACAAAGATTAATTCCAGTTAAGCCTGTTTGTCTGCATAAGGGTGTCTCTGGTTGCAAGCAAGTGGAATGAAGTGAAAAAAGTGACTTCACAAAAATCTACATTTTTGGAGTTTTTGCACCATAGGTTGACCCAACCCAGTCCTCTCGTACTAGGGTTGGCTCCTCGCAGTTCTCCCTTTAACACCAACGGTAGATATGAACCAAACTGTCTCGCGACGTTCTAAACCCAACTCACGTACCACTTTCATCGGCGAACAACCGAACCCTTGGGACCTTCTTCAACCCCAGGATGTGATGAGTCGACATCGAGGTGCCAAACGACTCCGTCGATAAGAGCTCTTGGGAGTCATCAGCCTGTTATCCCCGTTTGGTTCAAATTTTTCGTCCCATATGAAAGTGTCACTTCCGTAACTTTAAATGTTTGGTAGAATACAAGTGATATGACTTAAAAGTTTTAATTTGTACACTTCTCCCACAATGAAAAGAATAAAAAAATTTATTAGAATCCCATTTTCATCCCACTTCCATCTTTATAGAGAGGATGTAAGATCCAAGTTTTGAAGGGGACAAGACTCACTTTATGTCACAAAAATGAGATTCAAGTCTCACTTGCTTGTAACCAAACAACAAAGATGGTAAAAGTCCAATAAAAAAGTGTCACTTTTACCACTTTCACTTCGCTTGCTTGCAACCAAACACACCCTAAATGCTTCTTCTGCCATTTACGATCACCTCTACATGTGGAGGAATCATACTAGAGTTGTTTTCTTCTACTGTTCTCTATTGATTTTCTAGTTAATACCTTCTGCTTTGTTGTTTGACTACTTTTGTGTTGCAATTCCTGTCCTTACTACTTTGTTGTTTTTTCACGACTAGCTGGATCACCTTTTGGAACATTGAGACTGATCTCCTTCCTTTCTTATTACATGTACAACTACACTATGTGTCCAACTGACAATTACTTGCCATTCTCACAGCTTCCACAGAATCCACACTAGTTTATCTTTTGTAGGACATACATTCTTGTCTGTGATAGTCATGCTTGAATGTGTCGGTCTTTCCATGGAGGTTGATCTTGCCTACTAGGTAATAAAAAGTTACGCACTGGATTTACTAACTGTTGAGAAAAGTACATAAAACAATCTTAGCCAGATTGTATACCGCTTTTTGAGGGGTAAAGTAATGCAAACCAAAATGCCCTCCAAAGAATAAGCACACTCTCCCCTTATAGGAGGTGAACCTGCCGCATGGTTCTTCATTTTCCAGATATTTGTCATGAGCCTGAACCACATATTGAACAACTGATGTTTTTGGACATATTTTGGCCATAGATTCTATCATCTATGTTGTCAGTATCTTATGATACGAAATGTATCTTAAGATGTGGTATGGTACCTCTCAACTATGACTTGTTAAGATACAATATGTACGATTTCTCTTAGGATAGACTCTCTGTATCGTACAGTATGTATCACCTGATGTGGTGTATAATGCAGTACAAAAACTTTCAAGTTAGCCTACATTCAAATGGGTTTAAATTTTAAGTGGTTTAGAAGTTAATATTTTTATAACCAGACGCTATAACTCTAAAGCTGGACACAGACACAAGGTCGACCCAGACACATATAGCCTTATAAAACTTGCCATATCTTTTTTATTCATCCTCTTCTCTGTTTACTCTTTAGTACGAATGTATCATTTCCGACATTCTTTATAGACTTCTAACAGCTCCAACAATAATATCTTGAAAGGATGACGTCTAGCATATTTGGACACATCAACAACTCAAATAGCTGGTTTTCTCCAATTTTTTTAATGTTTTTTGTTCCTAAATATGTTGTCTCTTTTTAAACTTTATTGAACTTTCTCTATGTTTTCTTTTGGATTTATTTAGAAGACTCTTCCATCTCAATTTTCTACGATTTTTCATTTTTTTTTACTAAGTTATAAATGTTTTAAAACTATAATGTACAATGCTATGTTGTCACAACTGATGCTTAGACGCACCTAGGCGGCCTAGGTGTGCAAGTAAAAAATCTACCGCCTCGACTTGGGTAATTTTTCTATGGTTGTGACAATGGTCGCCTAGGCGCCTATGGTCAAACATATATATGTATATGGGAAAAATATATATGCGCAACAGTGAAGTACCCAAGTTCCTGGATGACGCATAGGCGAGGCGGGAGACATGTCGTCTCGCCTCGCCTAGCGCCTAGAACAACATAGGTACAATGAGAACAAAGTTTTTATCCCAAAATATAGGGACAAACTAGAATGTAAAAAAAAACATATTATTTGAATGTCAACACACTAGTAATATTCAAGTTCATATTGATCCAATACTTGTGAATAATACCATCATGTTTTATTATGTCATATTTTTTGCTCTTAACTATGCTTAGGTTGCGCTTTGTTCATTGTAGTCTAATTGAGTTTGTAATGTAATAGAATTACAATTACATTACCATGTTTAGTTGATACATGTAATCAAACCATGTAATGTTATGTAAAATAAATTGCTTTCAAATGTTTGGTTTACCATGTAATGCAATGGAATAGTAATTGTTATTTTATAACATTTTGATAAATATATCCTTGATATTTATATTTTCTTTTTTGGCCAATCTTAACATTTATAAAAGAAATTAAAAACTAAAAACAAATGAAAACAAATAAAATATTTATTTAGAAAAAAACAAGAAACAAAAAAGGAAGTCATTTTGTAAGTTTTAAGTTGTAATATAATTGCGATTACATGAGTTTCATGATGTAATTGGCAACGTTTGCAATATTGGTACCGATATCAAACTCTTCCTATGAGTATCATGATCGGTGGTATCGACCGTATCGACACTTTCAGGTCGGAGTATCGGATTTCTGGTATCAGAAAGCAAATAATTGTTATAAATTTAGAAAAATATTTTATACATTTAGACATAATTTTAAGTATTTTATGTGTTGTTTTTTAATAGTTTTGAAATTGAATGAAATAATAGTCACCTTTACTGATTGGTTTACCTGTGACTGTGATAAATAAATTTTCTTCATTTGCATGCTTTTAGCCTTTTACATCCTTGTTAATTGATCTTTTTCATTTAATTTTCTCTACCAAATTGACCGGAAAAGAGATCCTCAACGTCTGTATTGATAGCTATTGGTATCGAATCCAGACATACCAAATCGTATCGGTATTGTTCGATACGCCAAATTATGGTAATTTGTTTTAGAAAAAGTGATGTTTGTAATTAAGCTTGCAATGACCATTACATTACATCCCAAAAAAAAATTGTCCAATCAAACGCCCAAATAATATTTACAATGTAATATCAATTACATTACAATGCCCAACCCTCCAAAACAAAACGCACCTTTGTTGTCTTCAATTTATCCACACATGAAGGGTTATATAAATTTTCAATTAATTTTCTATGAAACAATATATCTTATGAGAGAGAGTTAGGTGAACCGATACACATCTCGCTTTGACAACCTACTTTATCATCATCATTATTTCTCCACAGGTTGGGATTAACATGAAAATATGAATTATTGTTAAGTACCTTTTCTTAAAAAGAACAAGGGCCAGTTTCATTAATGTTCTCCCCTAGATTTCAAACCCACGACCTCCCCCTTCCCCCACTAAATGCCTCGACCATTGAGTTACCCAACCTTTGGTTATGTTAATGGCCTATGTAACTTCAATACTAAAGTTTTGGGCTTGAAAGATAAGGAATTTTATACTATATTTTGACCCGGGGTTACATAAATCTCGTAGGAATTTCTATATTCCAGTTTGAAAAGTCAAAACCTAAACTAGCCAAGTACCATTTTTTTTCTATGTATTACATATAATCAACTATATAATTAAAATAACGATAAACCTAATAATGCATCTGATAAACATTAAGAACCTCACAAATATATGTATACGACCTTGAAGGGTTCATGAGATCAATATTTTTGTTACCAACTGGAGGAGGCAACGGTATGATTTGTTTGAATTCATTCCATGATATATGTAGTCATTCCATGATATATGTAGGCTCTGCAGTGTTTAGCAATATGATATACTAGAACATGTATATAAATGCATAAGTGCACAAGAAAATGAATAGCTATGGCCTATATTGCTCAACCCTATATCTTGGAGCTGTGACAATCACAGTGGCCATGTTGGATATGGAAAGGATAGAATAACGTCTTAGATAGGTGGGCATGCATATCGTGTTGATGATGAAATGTACAGAGAGACGACGATTACTTTGTATCAGGCACCTCATCAGCCACCCATGCACATATTCAGTATATCTCATCCTTGTGAACATGTATGCACTTTACAACCTTGGGCATATTCCTTATTAAGTTGTGTTTCATAGATTCTAGATAGTAAATGAATGATCTATGACTAAAATTTCTAATCCATTGAAAGCTTTACCATCTTTCTTTTCTAGAATACTGCAATTTGTTTGTAGGATTTTGGAATTCAAGCACTATAATTTTGTTAATTTAATTGTAGGTTTGGAATCCAAGGGCAAACAAAGAAAATATTGCTCCCTCAGCAGTTGATATTCTACGGATCGTTGACGAAACTTTAGATGCGTTCTTTCAGCTTCCTATCCCAATGCATCAAGCCTCCCTTCCAGATTTGTTGGTTGGACTTGATAGAAGCTTGCAGCACTACGTATCCAAGGTGAAATCTGGCTGCGGTAAGTTTGAAACACTCGAACTGTTTTCTTGTGGTGCAAATCTAAAAGAATCTTAGAACATCTCTAATAACACCCTTTGGGTTTTAGGAACACGGAATACTTTTGTTCCTGCATTGCCAGCTTTAACCAGGTGCGAGACCGCCTCAATTTTATTTAAAAAGAAAGATCGGTCACAGAACTTGCAGAGAAGGAAACCACAGGTCGGAGCAATGAATGGAGATGTTTCTTATGGTTTGCCACAGTTGTGCGTCCGTATGAATTCACTCCATCATATCCGAGAAGAGTTGGAGAACCTGGAGAAGAAAATAAAAACTTCTTTAAGAAATGTTGAATCAGCTCAAGTTGGCATGTCAAATGGGTTGGAGACTAAATTTGAGCTCTCACTAACTGCCTCTCAGGAGGGAATTCAACAACTATGTGAATCAACAGCATATAGAGTTATCTTCCATGATCTAGGGCATGTCTTGTGGGATGGTCTCTATGTTGGAGAAGCTGCTTCATCTAGGATATATCCTTTCTTGAAAGAACTTGATCCTAGTTTGGAGATGATATCAACCACAATACACAGTAGAGTCCGGAATCGCATGATAACAGCATTGATGAAAGCTTCATTTGATGGCTTTTTGCTTGTGCTTCTTGCTGGAGGCCCATCCCGGGCTTTCACTCGTCAAGATTCTCAGATATTGGAAGACGATTTCAAGTCTCTTAAAGACATGTATCTGGCCGATGGTGATGGGTTGCCAGAAGAACTGGTCGAAAAGGCTGCAACCCAGGTCAGAAGCGTGCTGCCGCTTTTCCGAACTGATACAGAAAGTTTAATCGAGCGATTCAAACACTCGATCTTAGAGACTCATGGCCCTGATGCAAAATCCAGGTATCCATTGCCTCCAACTTCTGCGCGTTGGAGCCCTACTGAAGCAAATACAATACTGCGTGTTCTGTGCTATAGAAATGAGGATGCTGCTTCCAGGTTCCTTAAGAAAACATACAACTTACCGAAGAAACTTTAGACGTTCGAGTGTCGAGCGTGTGGCATCTACAGAAGGTTCAGAATGTTTGGAGGACATGGTTACTGATTTGCCAACCACCAAACTGATCTTCCTAATGTTAGCCTTGGTTGTCTTATGAATGGTTTTTACGCTGCCACTGAACTTTTCAAGGCCACATGGATATCAAAGTTTGGCGTGTGCGAACTGCAGAGAGATTGTTGGCCGATAAGTATGTCATCGTTTATTTTGTAGCATCAGTTTCCTGAAGCATTCTATGGTCAGTTATGGCGAATTTCTGTTCTGTCACAAGCCAGACACCAGTTGCAGCCAACCGAGAGGAGAGGAGGGAACACGTTGTGAATAATTTCGTTTAACAGCGAGATGACCTTTCTTCTGCATATGTATTATTTGTGTCAAATATCTGGAGAGTTGTTAACCACATATAAAGTTTGTAATTAATAGAGATGGCATTTCTTTGGGTATTCTGTAATTTCGTTTTTGCAGATCCAATCATTACTTGGGAACCATCTAGTTTGTTAGAACCTTTGATAAATGCACAACCATTTTTGTTACGGGACTTTACAAAAATATTGAGATTTTGCCTGCAGATGGGCATGACTGCCTGTGGCCCATGCCCACATGGCGGCCACCCATTGGCCCCTGCATTCATTGGGCTTCATCTCTTAACACCCTGGCCTCCTCTCCATTGGGAGGTAGATATGCAGCGGCGGGCCAATTGACGGTCACAGAAGCTGCGAAATAGTAACGTCGATATTAGAATGATGGTCATATTTCAATATCCAAAATATTCCTTTAAAAATGTAAGAGGACATAACAACTTTAAGTTTAAAAAGTTTTTTTTTTTTTTTTTGGTTTCTTCTTACCAAAATTGTAAACCTTAATTCATATTTTTTTTCCGTATAGTTCTATAGTAGATAACCTTACTTGGGACTATTTCTGAAATTTTGAACTCCAATGGAGTTTTGAAGCTTCAAAATCGAAAGAGTCATGTTTGGGATGACGAATGACGAAGTACTATCAAAATTTTGGTAATCCTGTTACAAAATTTAAAAATTTGAGCCTAGTATAGAAGTATTTTAATGCAAAATATATGATTGGAATATAAATATGTAAAAACTTATATGATGAAGTTGAGCAAATTGGTAAATACATTATTTGTTAAAAACAATTATCAGAAAGATATGTTTAGTAAAATATGATTAGAAAATTTTATTTGTTTAAAATGATATGTTTAGTAAAGATATGACTAACCACACATTCATCTCATCGCAAGATTAATCTTATCTTAACATATTCGTAAAAAATTCTTTTGTAAATGTAAAGAGATATGATACGATTTGTATAAAATGAAATGTTTAACCATTTCTAGTTTCTAGTTATGACTACTAAATTTTTGATGATTTGATTATTGTTTGACAAAAGTTTGGCAGTTATAAGACAAAAAAGTTATGTGTCTTAGAAATTAAATATGAGTGTCAAAAAAATTGGCAGTTCCGTGTTGCCTTCAACGGAGCTATTTCGATTTCTGAAGTTCGTAACTCCTAAAGTTGGGTTCGAACAGAAAAGCACCCTTTGGGGTTGGAAGAGAAAGATGGAGCGGAGAAAGAGAGTAGGAAGAGGAAGAGAGGGTTATGTTAGAGAAGAATGAGAGTGAGAAGTGTGAGAGAACTAATGTGTTATCCCTAATAAATTTAGAAAATGCTAAGTTTACTACCAAATTCTTACAACCTTCTTACAACTACTTTCTCCCACCCCTTACACATGGGTCCCACCGGGTCCTGCCACCACTCTCACCCTCCCGCTACATGGGCTCCACCCGGCCCCACCATTTTTTCCCCTCCTCCAATCGAAGTCCGACACGTGTCCGGTTGTAGGGGGTTTGTAAAATTTGGTTGTAGGCATAGCAAAGCTCAATAAATTTTGATGACATTTCCTAACAAAATTATAACTAGTATGTGTTACCTTCTAGTCTATAGTGACATCTAACAAAAAAAATGTTGTCTTTATCATAGCCCTTTGTTTAAATGTGCCGTCTCTTTGATAAAACCAGCTCAATGACCACAAAGATGTATTGCCATATGGCGGTTCTTTAAATGTCAATGGTGGTAGATTTGCTATGTCACACATCTTTTCGACCATTGATGTAATATCTATATATTTTTTTATCGTCTGATAATTTTATTTTTTTGCATTATTTTCCATCTTGCTAACAAATACCTAACAGTTAGTTTTCTTGTATTTTTCCCACTATTTATACATCTTCCTTCTCCATAACCACCAACCACAACCATTACTTTCCTTTCTTCAAAAAAAGAGAGAAAAAAAAAATTGAAGAAGGAAAAGAAGTGGATCAGGAACAAAGGAGAGGAGAAGTTGAAAAGGGGGAAGGAGAAGTTTGGGCTTGAGGGAATTTTCCAAATCTCCTACTCAAGAGGCAAGCCCCTTCCTTGTCTTGTCCATTTTTTTATTTATTTTTGGGTATGCCTACAACATGTTTGATAAAATTTCTCTTCCAAATGTTTTATTGGATTTCATGCTAAATTTGCTAATATCCCTTTGTAAAATAATGCACACCCTTGTGCTCCAAAATCTAATTCATAAAAGACTCCATTGCAAGGTAGTTTAGTTATATATACTTTTATGTGAAAATTTGTAGTATGTTATCTAGTGTTTGTATTGTAAGAATACATTCCCAAATCTGTATTTTAGACTCTGAAATTAAAATATAAAATGACGATCTAACCGAGACCGAGGCTTGAACTTGGTTCAATGTCCTTAAGACAATATTCCTCCCGCACTGGTGCTTACGGTCTAATAGCGACTAGTCTCTCATGATTCAACGGTTCTTCTCCTTCGGTAGCAGCACTTCACACCGCAGGAACTAGATGAAACAATGTTGGTTGTCCCTCACTCTCTTAGACGTAATGTTTGATGGATGAATGAGTTATCTCCAATGCTTCAAACACTTACGCTTTTATAAATAACAAAAGACACAATGGAAAGGACATGCCTTTCTAATAGATTCGTTGAATAGATTCGTTACCATAGATTTGTTGTAATTGGACACACTTATTAGAAAATAATAATTATTATTAATTAATAATTCAAATATACTTTCACTTTTCCAACATGTATTACTAGTATAACTATGAAATTAAATTTATGAAATTATGCAACCCATGATACATGTATTAATTTTTTTGTAGACATAATATTTTCTAAGTTTAGTTGAGTAGGGGTTTAATTTATACATGTTTCGTTTATCCTATTATTCAAATTCAAAGGCATTTATATGTGTACAAGCTTGAAGCAATACTTAAGAGAAATCCTATAATATAACCATAGTGTGCTATGCCTAGAAGTGTTCTAAATGGCGGTCGAGATAGCTGTCTACGCACTAGGTCGCCGCTCTCCGTACCGCTTTTTCGTTGGCGCTGGAGTAGGCAGCCATCGAAGATTTGGTGGCATAGGCAGAGGTGAGGCGGCGTAGGCGGAGTAATACCTGACTAGATATTTTGGCAAAACAGTTCTGCAAGCATTATGGACCTATGATTCACTTTTACAAGACTGGAGCTTCATAAATCTTTGTTCTACAATTTAGTTATACATAAAAATCCTTAAAATATGCATATTATGCAAAAAAAAAAAATACCAATGATAAAATAGTACAAATGTCCTAAATGTATCAACGCCTAGGCTGCCTTGCAGGTAGGCATGTCCTCTCCGCCGCTCACCCGCCTACCGCTGTTTAGAACCTTGGCTTAGTCATGATACAAAATTCAATATTTTTTCAAGCGAACTTGGAAGAATTACCTGTTGTCCAGAATTCAAATTAGGCTTATTCATGAAAATAAGTAGTTGTGAGGTCTATTTAAGGATATTTGAATTCGCAGACCTAGTAGGTAGTTCCGCAGACCTACAAAATAAGTAACCAAAGATGGATAATAATGATTGTTTGACGTGGTCAATTGTAGACCCTAACTCTCTGAATACTCGAATGATCTCGGAACTGAATACTTGAATGATCTCGGAACTGTGGACGATACGTTGATCTGAAGATGATGCTCCAATCCAATACTATGCTGGTGGCTCTGCCAATCATAACGTTGTTGCCTAGTGATCTATTTCCATACCATCCGACTCTGCCTACTAGTTCAATGAGACTTCCACTACTCACTTCCATTCTTCTTAGAATTCGCACACGAAACCAATTTGTCTTATTGTTGCTGGTAGTGTTGTAGCCAGTATAAGTGAGCCCATACTATATGTAGTAAGTCACCTTATAAATTCATAATCTTGATATGTTAAGTGTACAATCTGCTGATAATGTTCATGTTCCTTGAACCAATCCTGGTGAGGTCAACTATCTCTCATGCTCTGGACAGTCAATTGTCCAATAGTCTATTGTTCCATAATCAAATCATAACTTGATCCTCAACTGTACTCTTTCTGCATATAACATAACCGGTGCAACTGGATGCTGACAATGATGTTTGCCTGCTGACGATGATGCTTGACCTACTGACTTCTCCAAAGATAATATGAGAATTACTCTTAGGGAAGTCCACAGGAATTTTACCTAAACAAACCAAACTGAATTCCGACACGAATTGCGAATTGTGCAAAGGTATGGATATGCGATATGAACTATGAGGAGATGATTATATTGTATTTCATGACCTAATTGGAGGCATACGGAGGTCGTCTTTGACAGATGCTTTTGCAACTTTCAAGAAGAGGAGATTCATGAGAGTTCGTCGTTGGTTCGAAGGGAGATCATATTATCGGCATTGCCCAGTGGATCTTGTTCTAGTTCCTTTTGGGTAACCTTGCTATTTTCTCCATTGTAATCAATTTTCCTTATTGAGTGTGGTTGACCCATTGTTGGATTGATAGGAGATATTCCGGTAGTGGAGCTTTTCCGGGTTGGACTCCGATTGTCCCGTAGTTTTCTCCTGCATTAGGTTTCCACGTGAAAATCTCATGTGTTTGCGTTTGTTGTGATTGTAGTACTGTTTTGTGATTGTGCGTTGCAGGATACTTATATTTTTGTTCAGTTCTCACGAAGTACTTTGGGCCGGAGACGATTAGTATGCTACATTGTCACGCTTCTTTCCCAACATGTTCTCAATATTGAAAGATGATTTCTAGTCTCTTAAAGACTTGTACTAGGCTAATGTAGATGGGTTGCCTTAAGAAATGGTCGGAAAGGCTGCAACCCAGGTGATAAGCGTGCTACCGCTTTTCCGAACTAGTATAGAAAGTCTAATTGAGCGACTCAAACATTTGATCATATATAGTTTATGAGGTTTGGTTAAACCACTCTTTAATGGAACAACAGGAGAAGGTTACCCTCCCACCTTTTTCTAAAAAAAAGCAAACAAACATTTGATCATAGAGGCTCATGTTTCCCGCATAAAAGTCAAGGTATTTGTTGCCTCCAACTTCATGAGAAGGTATTCAATAGGATGGGTTCAACACGTGGTAGTGGTGAATGAAGAGTCCGTCCAGTGATATAGTAACATATGGTAATATTTTACTATTTGTGGTAATCCTATCTAGGTTTGGCTCTAGCAAAATTGAGGTCCTAGACAATCCTAAAATGGAAGCCCTTATGTAAATTTTTGGACCGAATCTGAAAATGGAGGTCTATATGTAAATTTTGAACCGATCCTGGAAATTGTGGTCCCTATGTAACTTTTCGTCCTATCCTGAAAATTGAGATCCCTATGTAAATTTTTGGACCAATCCTAAAATGGGACCTCTATGTAAATTTTGTGCCGATCCTGGAAATGGAAAAAATTTGGGCCGTAGGCCCATGCCTAGATCGCCTAGGCTTGGAGCTGGCTCATCGTATCTTAATGATATTTGGCAATTGTTTGATTAGTTTCTCTTTTGGTTTTTGATATTACCATGTGTCATTATACCATTGGACGGGCTCACCATTCACCACTGCCACGTGGTGAGCTTGTCCCACTGAATAATTTCTCTAACTTGTGGGCATTGGAGTCCTACTGAACCAAATGCAATCTTGTTATGTTGTATAGAAATAAGGATGCAGGTTCCTCAAGAAACAATACAACTTGTAGAGATGTTAATTACTGATAAGCGAACCACCAACAATAATCTTCCTAATGTTTGTTCTAGTGTTGTCCTTGGTTGGCTTATCGCTGGCATCTTATGCTGGCATTGAACTTTTCAAGGTCACATGGATATAAAAGTTTGTAGTGTGCGAGTTGACAGATAGTTGGGGGATAAATATTCATTTCTTTTGTAGCATTAAGTTCTTGAAGCCAAATTTCTGTTGTCACAAACAAGTAATGAATCATTTGTATGCATGATCAAAGGATGTAGCATGTTTTAAATACTTCCCTTACGTAAGTCAATTTTTTTTTTTTTCTCCTTGAAATATTCTGAAATTGCACCAAAAATACTTATAGGTGACCTCGATGCATAACCCAAATCCATGTAATCAGTCCTAATCATAAAATTATAATTGTCACATCATCCTAATCAATCGAGTATCAACAAATCAGGAAACAAACATGAACGTAAGTCAAATTTAATATTTACTAACAAAACCTCCTATATCACTGATCGAACTTGAACAAGAAGTTAAAAATATCCGAGTTCTCTCAAGAACCTTCGTATTAATGTCACAAGATATTGAATTTGACCCTCCTCGTCCTCGTGAACCTTCCAATTCAATGAACAAGAAATGGTGGGAATCCATGACTGGTCTATAAAATGAAGATGGATGGTCAGTAGTCTTATGCTCATAGAGCCATCCACACCAGAAAAAAAATGAGCCCTTTCTCTAGGGAGCTTTCTCGTGTTGTTGAAGAAAGAAAAGTAGAAGCCCATTCCAAGCACTCATTTCAACCTCTAGTCCCTTACCATCCGTGTCTAAACCCTCAACAGAGTCAACCTTTTGTGCACCTATGGTGCACATAGGTAAGAAGAAGAACAAAGAGGTAATCTTTTCTAGCTTAAGAGAATACGTGCGCTCAAGTGCCTTATTTGCATATGTCAAGGATAACAAAACCAAGGAGTAGGATGTCATTATATATTGAATCGATACAGAGATATTGGCCACGAAAAATTCTCAATTTTTATGCCATTTTCGTTATTTGCAATTGACATTACGGGAGATTACAATATATTGGCCTTAGGCGACTCAAGTACAGTAAAGGGAAAGTTGGTCAAGCTTCCATTCCATGAAGCCTTGTATATTTAGCAAGGTTAGGATCGGAGTATCGGAATTGAATCGGTATCGTACCATTATATGAGTATCATATCGACGGTGTCGACAGTTTCAGATCGGAGTATTGGATTTTTTGGTATCGGAAAACAAATAATTATTAATAAAGTATTAACATTTTAGAAGAAATATTTTATACATTTAGGCATAATTTTAACTATTTTCTATGTTGATTCCTAGTAGTATTGAAATTGAATGAAATAGTAGTCACCCTTGTCGATTGGTTTACATGCAGGAGATATGTTTTTCTTTTCTTTTATATGCTTTTGCAACCTTAGTATGCTTTTACATCCTTGTTGATTGGTTTTTTACGTTCAATTTTCTTTGCCGAATTGACCGAAAAAGAGACCCCAAATGTCGGTATCGGTTAGTATCGGGCATCGATCGCTATCAGATCGGGACATGCCAACCGTATCAGTATCGGCCGTATCGGATAGGTATCGTCCGATACTGCAAACTATGATATATAGTGCTCATCCCATGCTTCTCATGATATGTCCCACGTCATTGTGTTAAAAATCCAACTTCCCAATTTGTACACTCTTGGAATGTAGTTTGTAAAAACTTTAATTGTATATATTTTGCATGTCAACAAAGTTTGAAATAAGGTGGATAAAATACCTACATAAGTATGGAATTCTCTACTTAAATATAGAATCCAATATATAGAAAAAATGTATTACTAAAACATAAAAATATGTTGGGGACTTGTACAACATAGGTGGAATTCTCTAGACATAGGCAAAGATAAATATCCAGCTATACCTTGAGTGAAGGACAGTATGCTGCATATTAATGCTGGTGTAATTATTCTAAGATCTTGTAGTGTCTACTGAATATGTTTCA
Organism: Iris pallida; assembly: GCA_029216955.1. NCBI lineage: Eukaryota > Viridiplantae > Streptophyta > Magnoliopsida > Asparagales > Iridaceae > Iris > Iris pallida. Next base: position 5,199,345 of record JANAVB010001400.1, read on the forward strand.
GTAATTAACTATTTTGTTTGATTGAAGGAAAAAAGACAGAGGTTTCCAATTATATATGCAATCTGTTTCATGAAGAGATCGAAGGAGTCTTGTTCTGGAAAAAAAAATCAAATTCTGAAATACATGACCATAGATAATCAGAACACCACTTGTCACAACATGATACCACAAAGATAAATGGATAATCATATATATATATATATATATATATATATATATATATATATATATATATATATATATATATATATATATATATAAGAGTGTTTCATCAGTTTGTTGTATTTCTTCATCATTTTAGTAGGAAGTCAGGTAGATATAGACCTTAATATATATCTGATGATACAGGAGAGGGGCTAAACCTAATGCCCATTCATTATGTTGGTTTTCAGAGCACAGATATGTTAAAAGGCTTGATGGACATTTGGCTCAAACCCTTACTGATATTTTGATGTGAGCTATGGAGAAAGCGTGAACAATATTTTGCTCCCGTAGAACCTGTAATATTTTGTAAGTTAATTTGTAACTAAATATCCTGAACTATTCCTGAGTTGCATGCAACTTTATATGTTAAAGTTTCAAAATTGATAACTTGTCACCTTAAAATTTAAAATTGACATTTAAAGACTCGAACTTTTAAGTTTTTGCGACTTGTTACCATATCTTGTTCAAAGACTAAATAAAATTACTATTATATCATTGTCTTAGATCTTTCTCATGTATCATAATCCTAAAAATCTTAATACTAAATCAACTAACATCTTTTCCTCTTCTTTAGAAAGTTCTGCCACCTCCTTATTGACCGACCCCCTTCAAGATGACCACCTCCACCCTTGTTAACCCCTCTCGCCTTATCCGACATCTAGAAAACTTCCATAGCCGTCCATTCACCCCTCTCTCTTAGATGACACCCTTTTGAGCGTCCCCATTATCAATTAGGTTACATTTAGCAGATCATATTAAGATTTAGGATTAGGGTTAGTATAAGGAAGACATGATAAGATAGGTTTTTTTAAGTTGAAGGACAAAAATGTCAATAAAGGTCATGTGATGTATATTTAAAGAAGGATATTAACTTACAGAAATTTAAGAACTTAGGATCAAATTATTAATTAAAATAATTTAGGATAGCAAGTTACAAATTAACTTAATTTTTAATGGCTTGCCTCTCATGAAGCAGACAGGTATTCACTCTATTATTACTAAACGTTTACACAATTAAACTAATTAACAATGCCTCAAACAAATAAAACAACTCATACAAGACCTCACCAAAAAGGATGAAATAAAGAAGAACAAGAAGAAGAACAAAGTTTTTTTTGCCCGAGATTTCCCTGATCATGCACAAGAATCCCATTAAACTTCACATTCTCAAGGCAAGACCCTTCTTCAATAAAATAAATAAATACATTAACCCCCATATGTTTCACCCCTATTTAAAAAATAATTAAATGGACCACCCCTCTGTTTTATGTTTTATTTTAAAATAAGGGTGGTTAGTGTTAAAACTTTCTATAGAAAATATAATATCATAGGGGGTGGTCCGTGTAATAGTTTCAAAATAAAGGTGGTTCGGTAATAAATATGAAACATGGAATAGTTAACATAAATTGTCCTAAATAAATAAAATACCATAGTCATAGAAAATACGATTAAACTTTCATCTCAAATATTTTGTTGATTGGTATAGTTCAATTGTTTTCTTACTATGTAAAAGTAACCGAAATCACTATCATTTTCTGATTTTTAATGCACACAGAAAATATTGCCAAGAAGAGGAGGGAAGGAAGAATAGTGGAGGATGGTTGTGCGTCCCATATTTCTCCTCCCTACGCGCATTGCGTCCGGATGCAGAAGAGAAGAGGTGGTAGCGGTTGGCGCCCCGGTGGCACAGCAGCATATCCTCCTCCCGGTCATCGAATTTGCACCGTTCGGAACCGCAGCGCCGCTTCGGTAGGCCCGGTCGGTCGTATTATCTCCGTCAGCGATCGGAACCTCCTTATCACCAGCACCGGCAGCACGGTCTGCTTCCTCTTCGGCTATTTCATCCGGTAATTGCGTACATCTTGACCATTCCGAGATCCCTATGTAAGCAGAAAAACTCGAGGCGTGAATACGTTCTTTTTTATGTTATCAAATTAGATCACACAAAATAGTATAGTGTGGAGATTTTATGATTAGAAGCTTAAGGTTGTGGATTATGAAGTCCTCGTACAAACTTCTTATGTAGTTTATGTATAGTAGATATATATGAAATAGAAGATACTTTGTTCAACCTTTTTTTTTCCGTATGTCTCCCAAATTTTAAGTATTTTTATAACCTTTTAAAATTTCATAAATAGTTAATAACTTAACTAAATCAACAAAAAAAATAGTTACGAGTCTCCTTTTCTTGTTGGTTGATTTCACCCTAGAGTTAGCATAAGTAACGGATGATTTGTTGGAAATGAAATGCAGAAACCGTTTTCCCATACAAAGAGATGGTGGGAGAACCGAAAAAACTCTTACAAATCAATTTGTCAAAATTACAAAGAAAGCCAAACATAAACACTATCACTTATGGCTTTGAAAATTCTTGCAAAAAAAAAAAAAAATCACAGAACGATCAGAGTCCAAGCTTAGAAAAACATTCACTAATTAAATAAAAGATTACACCTTCTAGAAACTTGGCCACCCGATCTAAATGGATCATCGTACCTACTCAATGTAACATATTACATTATCGAAGATGAGATGACGAGAACCGATCACCGATGATCTTTCCGAAATGATCTCTCTTCAAAATAGGCACAAATATCTTATTTCTGTTCTTTGAAAGTTGCAAACTTTGAAATATCTCTCCGGTAGATGACGATAGATTAGGAAAAGATTTATTTATAGCTCCCTAATTCCACAAGCATCTGGACCGTTAAATTAGTTCCAACGGTATTAATAAAACATATATTTTCGACTGCAGTCCCGACATCGATATACCGACGGTATACCGAAAATATGCTACTTTGAGCCGGCGGTACTGACAGCGGTATACCGCTAATACTGACTGCAGTTTTCACTGGCTTTTGACACGCGCTCAAATCGAGCCACCTTTGCCGTCTTCGACTTTCCGAGCTTCTCCGACACACGAGTGACGCTCGTCGCACTCCGGGTATTTTTAACACAGATTGGAATTCCATCCAACACCAACAAATCTCTCCCTTCCCAACTAGGTGGAGGAGCTCGCCATTCTGACGATCCTCCTGTAGTAATCAAAATTTTCCCTTAACATAACTTTTTTGAGCATATTCGCTCCATTGTCTTATGTATTCAAGCATTGCATAATTCGTCCCTATCATATCCGTAATACCGAGTTGCAATATGTTTGGACCGATTATGAAATGTCGAGTTCTTTCCACTGTGAATAACACTTTAGCTAACACAAAGCAAAACATGTTGCTCTTACTTAAGCCCCATTTTCTTTAGGAACTTCTTCATCTGCAAGTCTCCATTGTCGCAATGAACTCTTCCTCTGTCGTAGGCAAGGCAACATACTTATGCAAATGCGACTGCAAGAAACTGTTCTACAGGAAAACATCATAACATAGTCTGAAGTCGATCTTCTGGATTCACATCCCCAACCATATCAACGTCGGTATATCAAACCATCTTCGGCTCGTCATACCCAAATGGAAGCTTCCAATCAGCACTACCTTGAAGATAACAAAGAATCCACTTGACCGTACTCTATTGTATCCTCCCTGGATTGAAGAGATACATGCTAACCATACTTACCGTGTGAAATATATCTAGCCTTGTATACACTATGGCATACATGAGCCTCCCCACAGCTGAAACATATGAAACTTTTTTCATATCTTTCTTTTTGTAATCGGTTGATAGACACTGCTTCATAGTGAGCTTAAAGTGAGTTGCAAGAGGGGTGCTCACTTTCTTCGATCCGTCTATTCCGATAATGCCGCAAGCAATATACCGTTGGTATGCCAGTATGATACCACAGTTTCATAATGATATATGGCTGGATTTTTGGTTTAGCTTTCATTTTGTCTTTCTTTATTGAGTTACAAATAATCCTAGAGACTCAATATATAATAAAGAGATATTAGGAAGTACGTAGTCTTGGAAACTTTAATTCTTCCTTTGTCTGAATTTGGCTTTTTTCTTGATGGCAATTGTCCAAACCTAAGCATATCTGAAAATTTGTATACCTTTAGGGACTTCGCCCCTGAATCCAACGGGAGGTATTGTTCCCTCGACCCCCATCCGCTGACCGATCAGCAGAACACCCGGGCCCAAGGGATGTTGTAGGCAGTTAAGAGAAATCTTTGGGCTAATATTGTCTTTGGCCCATCATGATAATTACTTCACTGCATGCCTCCATGATTGATCTTACTTGTTATTTTTCTGTAAATATATGTTAGACGAACAAAACAATACACATAATAGCAAGTATGATATCACTATTCACTAGTACATATTAGGTCTATGCTATGTTTAAGCATATATACGAAAGTGGTTGCATGATAACTAGTGATTTCATAATGGTAAACTTAATTGATTAACCGTAATAAAAAAAATTAATCATCAGGCTAGACTCCACTAACGACATCAGCTCCATCGGCTGTAGTGCAGTTTCACGCAGGTGCTCCTCCTCCTCCTCACCATAGTCCAAGATTGGACATATTCTTATGAGTTTATGTATCGACCCTAGTTGGGTCTTTTATTTTATTAATATATATTGTATCAAATGTTGTTATGTCAGACAGTTTGTGGTTTGGCTTTCAGTATGACTTCTTGTGTATCATAGTTAATTATGTATCGCAGACAGTTTAGTTCATGTATCGTAGTATAGTTTCTTATATATCATATTGTTTGTTATGTAGTGTATTAGAATCGTGGTTTGGTTCTTATACTGTGGTATATTTTTTATTTTTGTTTTATATATTTTGTAATGTATTCACACTTTCTATTTTGGGATATTGAATCTGTTATTTTTTCTCCAGCTTTTTGGTATTTAGCAACGTTTAGTAACGTTAGCGACACAAAAAGGATGTCGCTAGTGTATATCTTAACGTCGTTAACTATATCACGACGTCGCTATATGTCGATGTCTCATCGCTAAATGGGATATAATCTGGAATATGTAGTGAAGTTTAATTAGTGACTCAGCATACGTCACTAGTACTGTGGGAAAAATTGTCGCTTTAAGTTTCAAATTTACTGACATTGTAGACTTTGTCATGTCATTAGAAACGTCACTAAAATCAATAAGAGGTCGCTATTTAGGCGCCGTTTTTGGAGACAAATAGTGACCAAATTGACGTCGTTATATTGGTGACGTTTTTTTTGTCTTTGTGCTGCTAACCGTCGCTAAGTTGGTGACATATAGAGATGTAATTTATCAAGTCGTTACAACAATGTTTAACGATGTTCTTTTTATTAGCGACCAACAAATAAGTGACCCAGTCAAACGTCACTAATATGTATCAATGACGTAATTTTTTTGATAGTAACGCTTTAGGCATCGCTAATATCATAAATTTTGTTAGTGAGTTTCTTAGGCCTGCGTCGCATCTTGTAGCAGTGACATGTTTTGTGCGATTAGCGAAATAAAATCATAAGCTTTAATTGTGACAGAATCAAAAAATAATGATTGTGAAATAATCCTAATGAATTGTGTAAGAAGAACAAGTCGTGAAATAAAGTGAATGTAGGTTGGAATGGATATTTTCCTAACAAACATCCTTCTCGCGAACCTTCCAGTTTAATGCTAAGGTAGACATACATTGTACTGAACGTTGGCATTCCTCGCGAACCTTCAGATCCAATGAACAACATAATGCCAGTGACAAATGCATTGAATTTTGGCATTCCTCGCGAACCTTCGGATGCAGTGAACAATGTGCTTAAGAGAACTCCATCACCATTATATAAATTAAGTGAAGAAGGTCCATCGAGAGCTCACAATTATACTAAAATTTCGATGGAACCAAAGAAGAAGAAGAAGAAGAAGAAGAAGAGAGTCTATGGCTATGGAGAGCCCTCCCTTCAACATATGCTCCGTACCATCCATGCCTAAAATGCTCGGCCTCATTGCCAACCGTCATTGATGTGCGGTTGGCCCTCGTCTCTACTCTAATAGTCCGAGAGCGAGATTACGATGAAGCTTACGAGCCTTTCAAAAGGATCCAGAAGCTTGAGCATCAGTGGCCTACTTGAAGATAAGGAAGAAGAAGAAGAAACTGTTTAGAGGATCAAGTGGACTTGGAGCTTTGATGTAATTGTAACAATGGCTCAAAGAGATTCTACACTATACTTCGTTCTATTAATAAAATCGGAGCTGCTATTTTGACCTCCGTGGGCTGGCCTGCGGTTACGCAGCACATCGGCATTGGCCCTCTGGCCTGGGGTCGGCCTACGTTAGTAGGGAGGCCAATGACTGCCAATGGCCTGCGGTCAAAATAGCATTTTCCTAATAAAAAAAATTAGCATCCATTGCTCTGATATTGTATCAAAATGGAAGAATCGTGTCCACCACATTCAATTCGTAATAATCTAATACAAAAGGCTAATTAAACTGGATTCTCTTATTCCTTTTGGTAGTTCGGACCCTGGCTTGTTACGTCTGTAATGTCATCTAACCAAAAAATGTTTGTCCTGATCATAGGCCTTTGTTTAAATGTGCCGTCTCTTTGATATAACCAGCTCAATGACCACAAAATGTATTGCCATATGATGGTTCTATAAATGTCAATGATGGTAGATTTGCTATGTCACACATCTTTTCGATCTATATTTTTTTAAGATAATTTTTAAAGACACTCCATATTTTACTCCAGGACAGTCTAGTCCCAGAACTGCCAACTTGTTAACAGTTCTAACATAAAGTAGGATGATTGGCAGTCCTAAAGAATTTGAATATTAAAATAGACTGTGAAAGAAGTTGGCTGTCCTCCTTAATGTTAGAACTGCCAACTTTGTTGGCAGTCCTAATGGACTGCCTTAGCGTTAAATGTGGAGTGCTTTTAGAAATTCTCTTTTTATCGTCTGATAATTTTAATTCTTTGCATTATTTTCCATCTTGCTAACAAATACTTAATTGTAATTTTTCCACTATTTACATCTTCCTCCTCCATAACCACCAACGTGACCAACCACAACCATTACTTTGCTTTCTTCAAAAAAAGAGAAAAAGAATTGAAGAAGGAAAAGAAACGGATCAGGAACAAAGGAGAGGAGAAGTTGAAGAGGAAGAAGGAGAAGTTTGGGCTAGAGGGAATTTTTCCAAATCTCCTACTCAAGAGGCAAGCCCCTTCCTTGTCTTCTCCATTTTTATTTTTATTTTTATTTTTGGGTATGCCTACAACATGTTTGATAAAATTTCTCTTCCAAATGTTTTATTGGATTTCATGCTAACTTTGCTAATATAATATCCCTTTGTAAAAAAAATCACACCCTTGTCCTCCAAAATCTAATTCATAAAAGACTCCATTGCAAGGTAGTTTAGTTATATATACTATTATGTGAAAATTTGTAGTATGTTATCTAGTGTTTGTATTACTAGTATAACTATGAAATTAAATTTATGAAATTATGCAACCCATGATACATGTATTAATTTTTTTTGTAGACATAATATTTTCTAAGTTTAGTTGAGTAGGGGTTTAATTTATACATGCTTCGTTTATCCTATTATTCAAATTCAAAGACATCAATGTGTACAAGCTTGAAGCAATACTTAAGAGGAATCCTATCATATAACCATAGTGTGCTATGCCTAGCCGTGTTCTAAATGGAGGTCGAGGTGGCTGCCTACATGCTAGGCCGCCGCTCTCCGCACCGCTTTTTCCGTTTGCGGTGGAGTAGGCGGCCAATGGAGATTTGGTGGCATAGACGGAGGTGAGGCGGCGTAGGCTGACGCCTAGGCAGAGTAATACATGACTAGATATTTTGGCAAAACAGTTTTGCAAGCATTATGGACCTATGATTCACTTTTACAAGACTGGAACTTCATAAATCTTTGTTCTACAATTTAGTTATACATAAAAACTCTAAAAATATGCATATTATGCACACAAAAAAACCGTGATAAAATAGTACAAATGTCATGAATGTATCAAACGCCTAGGCTGCCTTGGAGGTAGGCAGGCTCTCTCCGCCGTGCACCCGCCTACCGCCGTTTAGAACCTTGGCCTAGTCATGATACAAAATTCGATATTTTTTCAAGCGAACTTGGAAGAATTAGCTGTTGTCCAGAATTCAAATTAGGCTTATTCATGAAAAAAAGTAGTAGTGAGGTCTATTTAAGGATATTTTAATTTGCAGACCTACTAGGTAGTTCCGGAGTAAATTCCTGGAACTTCCGAGGCCGTGTCGGACCCTTAAAAAGTGTTTTTTATCCCAATTTATTTTATGGCCAGCACTTACGTGTACAAACACATGTTTATTTTGGTTTGACAGGTAAGGAACGAGTGTACCGTACCATCGGTATCACTTAATGCAGATTGTAGGCCGTGTCAAGGCTAAGTGCATAGACTTTGACTATACCAAAGTCGAGAATCCGACAGGAGTACCAATATAGCGGTTTGTTGTCGAATCTCGACATTCACAAGAATATGTAACTCATGTTGTAATCGGGCCGGTCCGGGCCGGCCCACGAGCCAAAGTCTGCGGGCCAGACCGGGCTCGGGCCGTTCCAGGACCGACCCTTAGCAATAAACGGTCCGGGCCAGGCCAGGCCCGGTTCAGAGAAAGTCGGCCCAGCCCGACCCACTGGACCGGACCCAGGGATGGCCGGTCCGGGCTGAACCGGTCCACGGGCCGGGCCGGGCCTTGGCCGGTTCGGGCCGGTTCGAGCCGGTTGAACCGGACCGGCCCGGTTTGACTGGTTTAATTTTTTTTCCCTTTTTTTACAGTTTTTTTGTAATTTAATTTTGAAAATTTGTAATTTAATTTTAATTTTGAAAAATGTTTAATTTTGAAAAATGTTTATAAAAATTTGTAATTTAAGAACCGGACCGGCCCTTAGGATTTAATTTTTTAATTTTCATAAAAAATTTGTAATTTAATTTTGAAAAAAAATGATAAAAGTAAAAAAAACATTTCTCCCTCTTCCTTTATCCGGACTTGGGACCGGCAAATGCTTGTTTGGCATAGGCGGAGTTAAAAAATATTTTTTTTAAAATAAAAAATAGTTTTGAAAGTATAAGTTAAAATTTGAAAAGTATAAGTTAAAATTTAAAAGTATAAGTTAAAATTGAAATATTTGAAGTATAAATATATAAGTTTAAATGTACATACCTAATACCTTGCACCGTAGCCTCATTGTTGTTCGCCTTCATGCAATGAAAGCGATTCCAAATCCAGCTCGTGGACATCATGATCTTCTTCATCTTTCTGGTTTTGGGTTCTTCTATCGGCTTTCATCCAATCTTGTACGCACACTAGTGCTTCCAAGATATCAGGCTTCAAGCGGCTCCTCCTATCGCTCAACATCCTTGAACTTGCACTAAAACAGGACTCCGATGCTACCGTAGACACCGGAACCATCAGTAGATCTCGTGCTATGTTAGAAAGAACAGGAAATCTCTTGTCGTGTCTCTTCCACCATTCTAAAACGGCGAAGTGATCTGGAGTCTCATCTTCGTCTTGATAAGAATTAAGGTAAAGAGACAACTCTTGAGTAGGTTGGGAAGATTGTTTTTGTTTCTTCCTTTGTAGTATGCGACCGGCTGCTGATAGCTTAGACGCCAAGCCGGAGCTATTACTAGCCCCCCCTGAATTGGTCGGGTCGATGTTGCTCCTTCTTCGTACAGTATAACTAACCTGTCCAACGCAACTTTAACTTCTATTTTCATGTCAGTAACATCTATACCAATATATTCTCCATATCCATCTAATAAAACCTCTACGCCATCCAATTTGATTGTAGGATCAACTATGGAAGCCAAACAATATAAAAGAGGTACTTCACCCCCAATATTTCTTAAATTTGGCTTCCATATTTCTCACCGCATATTCAAAATTTGGATGATCTCTATATTTAGAAAATAAGTAAGACATGTTACAAAGTTCACGTAAAGCTAAGCAAGATGTGGGATAATAAACACCAGAAAGAGTACATGTAGCATTGTAAAAAAACTTCTAAAAATTCACAAACACTTTCAGCTGCTACCCAATCATCAGTAGTAACTTGATAGTCAAAGCTGACATCCGAACTACAATAATATGTAATAGCACTCTTAAAAGGAATTACAGATTTCAACATCAAGCAGGTGGAGTTCCACCTATTTGGTATATCCTTCACAAATCTTCTAAAAGTAATACCAAAATGTGCGCACGTGCATGCAAAACTTTGTTGTCTACTTGGAGACGAGTTTAGGTGGAGCAAGCATTATCGCAGAGTGTCTAAATGGGGATCAAATTTTTTTAAACATTCTTTAACAACTAAGTTAATTATATGGCAAGCACACCTAACATGCATAAGTCTACCTTCTAAAATAGGCTGAAAAATCACTGACAGAAAAGACATAGCAGCAGTATTGTTTGATGCATTATCCAAAGAGATAGAAATTTTTTTAGGATGAATATCATATTCACGCACGTGTTTTGAAATCTCACTTGAAATTATAGCGCCCGTGTGTGGACATTCTATAATTTTAAGACAGATGATGCGTTTTTGCAACATCCATTGTGCATCTATATAGTGTGCAGTAATACAAATGTAAGCATAACTCCACTTAGTAGTCCAAATATCAGAAGTAATAGCCAACTTACTAACATTTTGAAAATCCGCTTTCAAAGCGGCTTTCCGCTCGTTAAAGAGACGAATAGCCTCATTTCGAGCTTGTTGTCTACTCACTCTAGTAAAGGAGGGGTTTAGAGAAATTGATGCATAATCTCGTAAAGATTTGCTTTCACCCGTCGTGAAAGGAAGTTCTTCACGAATAATATGTTTAGTTAATTCAGTTTTATGCCGAGCAGCTGAGTAAGTAAAGTTACCCATTGAAGAACCGGTGGCGCCAAAGCTTATTTGGGTTTGGGACGCTTGAAGTGTGTCCTTCCCGTAGCAAGTGTCGTGGTGTCTGGATATGGTCCCGGTGCCACCGCCCTTCTTCCATGCGTACTGGTTGCAACATTTCTTGCATTGCGCCTTGTACGGTATTGGTTCACCCTTGGCATCTAAAACAAACGAACCATCAGGATTAGTTTCAAAAATCAAAGTAAAATATTCCCAATACTTAGACCTTTTTTTCTTTTCAGGACGTTGGGTGGAACTAGCGACTTCCGGAGAAGATGGTTGGAACCCCTTCGGAACCGGATTGGTGGCTACTTGCTCAGGTGGAATTTCAGTACCGTAAAAAAAAGTATTAAAAAATTGGTAAGTCTGTCCAGCAAGATCAGGTGGGTTTGAACCTTCACCAGCCATATATAAAATAAAATAAAGTAAAACTATGTTAGAAGAAAGTAAGGGATTGAGAGCAAGATCGGGAAGCCGTAGAGCCGGAATGGAGTTGGGAGGGAGATCGGGAAGCCGTAGAGCACCAGAGCACCGGGGAGGGAAAGTCGTAGAACACCGTAGAGAAATGTAGAGAAATGTTTGGAATGAGTTGTGTTTGAAAAATGAGATTTTTGGCCTATTTATAGGAATTTTTCGGGATTATTTTGGTAATTTTTTGCCAAAAATGACCAAAATGCCGCTCCCAACGTTTTAATAACGGCTATATGGGAGGGGCATTTTTGTAAAAGAACACCCCCTCCAACGGTCGGCAAGTAAAAAAAAAAAATTCCAACGGTCGGCTGGACCGGTCCCAGCGGGCCGGGCTTCGGGCCGTTCCAACCGGGCCGGGGCCACTGATTTATTTAAAAAAAAAAAAAATTTGGTCGGGCTGGGCCGGGCCGGGCTCGGGCTGGGGGGGGGAGGCCCGACCCGACCCGTTCGGGGGTGGGGGGCCGGGCCGGTTCGAGGCCAGAGGCGGGCCGGTCCGGGCCAGGGTCGGGCTCCGGGCTAACCGGCCCAATGATCAACATGATATGTAACCTAGTTTGATACTAAAAAAGGAATTTTTGAGCGTATGTATCCATGTCATGTCTGAATGGTAATTTTTGACCATCTGGGCCAACTTTAATTTTAAACCGCAACATAAGATAATATTAGGTTGCAAATCTTAATGTTTTAAACCGTATAATTTAAGTTAGTTCTAGTATTTTGTTTCCTTTGGATTTTGATCCAAGTTCAAAGTTCTAGTTGTTTCATCTATAGAACTGTTGCTAGTAGTGTTGCTAGTAGTATTCTTATTATCCTGTTGACACGAGGATACGGAAGAGTTGCATTCACTATAAATAGTGACGTAGCATTATTATTCAGTTACTTGTTATAATGTGATTCCAGATTCATAGACTTGACGTATTTTGTGTTGGGTTTTGGCCTCTTTTGTTTAGAACTTTAGTCCCACATCGGCTAGGCCAAAACAAATGTATCTCTATATATTAGCTTTCCTATTTTAGAGATGCACATGTGGTGTGGAGGTGCACATGGGTGTGCCATGTGGGGTTATTTTTCTAATGGAAAAAAGGCTAAATCAACAATAAAAGCATTCATGCTTTTTGCTCTTGGGAAATTCATTTCCATGGGAGCTAAGCCCCGTAGGGGCTTAGCGACTCGGACTCGGGCTCATGAGGCATTTTGTTGGCGCACGCGCCACAGGTTGCGCCCAGGTTGCGTCCAGGTTGCGCCGCAGGTTGATTACGTAATCTTCTTCATTGCTGCCAGTAATTCTGATTGTATCTTCTTTTTAGAAGTACTATGATCGATTGCTGTTGATTACGAAATCTTTTTAGATTCTCGTAATTCAGGATCACCTTCCTTGAAGTGTTGATTTGGAACATTGTTTTTACAATTGTTTCATTTTCTCAGTTTTCCATCGAAAAATTGTTCCCCGGCACTAACAATCTCAAAGCTTTATTGCTACGATGGAAAACTTTAATGCTTCACTCCTCAATACTGACTTTTGTAAGTTAGAAAAGTTTGATGGAGAGCATTATCAAGTCTGGAAGAGGAAGGTTTATCTCACTCTTCAACTCAGAGACGTTGATCACGTGCTTCTTGAAGAAGAACCTACCGTTCCAGATACTGGGTCTGCTGCCGCAATCACTGCGGCTACTAAACTACAGGCCAAATGGAGAAAGGAGAATAGCATTTGCAGGCTGCTTATCCTGAATGCTATGGCGGATTCCCTAGCAGAATCCTGCAGTAAGAAGACTATTGCCAGAGATATATGGGAGTCTCTGGAGAAACTGTACGAACACTACCAAAATACAGTAAATTAGCGACAGAAACTTTCAGTCGGCGTTAGCGACGGCTTGGTGACAGCTCGCCGACGGCTTACCGACCACACGCTTTTACATTTTTTATTTTAATTTTAGGGGGAGGAAAGGTCGCACATCCGTCGCTAGGGAGTTGGCGATATAGCGACGGAAAAATTTCCGTCGCTAGGCAGTCGATTATTTGGCAGGAATTGTGTAGAAAATTGGCGGGACATTTCTTTGACTATGTAGTGACGGATATTCCGTCGGCAAGTAAAAAACAGGGCGACTACTGGGCGACGGTTTAAAAACAGTCGCCAGTCCGTCGCTAAATATAGGTACCAAACTTTAAATGAAACGGCGGGAGGAACTTTTCGCATTCCCCCCAAATTTACTCTCTCTCCTCTCTATCTCTCTCTCTCTCTCTCGCCGGTGTCGGGTACGGTGATCGACGTCGGTGTCGGCATCCTCTCCTCTCTCTCTCCCGAAGGTAACCCCCTCTCTCTCTCTCTCTCGCGGTGTCGTATTGGGGCAGCGGTGGCGGCGGGCTTGGGGCGGGGGCGTCGGAGGCTGGGCGGCGGGCTTGGGGCGGGGGCGTCGGGGGCTGGGCGGCGCGCTTGGGACTGGGGCGTCCGGGGCTGGACGGCTGGCTTGGGTCGGTGGCTGGGACGTCCGGGACTGGGGCGGCTGGCTTGGGTCAGGGGCTGGGCGACGGGCTTGGGGCTGGGGCGTCGGGGGCTGGGCGGCTGGCTTGGGTCGGGGTCTGGGCGGTGGGCTTAGGGCGGGGGCGTCGGGGGCTGTACGGCGGGCTTGGGGCTGGGGCGTCGGGGGCTGGGCGGCTGGCTTGGGTCGGGGGCTGGGCGGTGGGCTTGGTGCGGGGGCGTCGGGGGCTGGGAGGCGGGCTTGGGGCTGGGGCGTCGGGGGCTGGGCGGCTGTGGCTTGTGTCGGGGGCTGGGCGGTGGGCTTGGGGCGGGGGCGTCGGGGTCTGGGCGGCGGACTTGTGGCTGGGGCGTCGGGGGCTGGGCTGCTGGCTTGGGTCGGGGGCTGGGCGGTGGGCTTGGGACGGGGGCGTCGGGGTCTGGGCGGCGGGCTTGGGGCGGCGGCGTCGGGGGCTGGGCGGCTGGCTTGGGGCGGGGCACGTCGGGGGTATTTGCAACCGACGCACAGCCATAAGCACTCTTCATATATATATGCAACCGAACTACTGGGCGGCGGGCTTGGGACGGCGGGCTTTGGTCGGGGGCGGCGGGGGGCTTTGCTTCTCAAATTCATCTGAGTTTATATAGTTGCTAAATAATGTGTTATCCATATTGGGTGTTATCTATTAGTTTGGTGGTGTTTGGATTAATAAATGTTAATATAGGGTAGTAATCTTCCCAACTCTTTCCTCCTATGTAGTAATCTTGCATTATTACATAGCAGGAAAGAGTTTGGAGGATTATGTCAAAACACACGGCTTAGAAAATTATGACATGTTAGTCTTCCGACACCGCGGTAACATGGTTGTCACATTAAGGGTCTTTGACATGGTGATATGTTGTGAAAAGATATATCCTTATAGTTCTCCTACGTCTGTTGAAGAAAACCTCTGTACTTCCTCCGGGTCATGCCGCCGGCTGTGCTGCTTCCCCCTCCTCTTCCTGCCCACTTCTTCTCCCCCGACTCTACACTTGAGCTGGATGTCATATGTGGCTGAGAGAGTCAAATAAAAAGAAGGGAAGTAGGGAGGAGCAGATGGGTTCAGAGCCATGGTGGAGGAGAGGAGAAGGAAGATGCTTGATCAGAACGGATGGCTCAGAACACACGCCAAGATTCCTTCTAGCATATATTAGTGTAAATTATCTATGTTCTTATCGTATCTAGTATCTGAAGGACGTAACAGAATCAAGATGAACTCACTAATGTATGCTAGAATGAATCTTGGGTTGTGTTCTGAGCCATTCGTTCCGATACTTGGCAATTGAGCCATTCGACTGGCGAGGCAGAAACTATGTAGCCGTAGATAAAGTTGACTGTCCTCCGACCCTCATCCCTCGGCAATGATGATACGATAACCTATCACTATATCTTATATAGTAGTAGATGATGTCTTAGTATTACATTAGTGAGTTCATCTTGATTCTGTTACGTCCTTCAGATACTAGATACGATAAGAACATATACTACACCATATGTACAGAACATTGATGATTCACACTAATGTATGCTAGAATGAATTTTGGGTTGTGTTTTGAGCCATTCGTTCTCATACTTGGCAATTAAGCATGTGAAATAGAACTGATTATGTTTAGTTTGTCTTACGATACAGATTTTTATATCCAAATTAAAATGGATCGTTACTTCGTTGATCGTACATGGATGTACTAGCGGACCAACCTCCTGGACCGTAGGTACTTATAAGTATTGACCGTATCGGATTACTATCGATCTATCGTTTTGGTATGGGCCGTATCGGTTGGTATTGGTCTTAGCGAATTGGTATCGTCCTATCCGATATGTATCGGCCGTATAGCTAGGATTCATATTGGCCTTATCGATTTGGTATCGGTCATATCCGATAGGTATCGGCCGTGTTGGATTAGTATAGACCATTTCGGATTAGTATCGTGGAAGGTTTAGTAACAACTGTACTTGGATTTCTCTCTTCTAGAGCTAGATTACCATTGCAAGAGAGTCACGAGAGCGTAACTGGCCAGTTACAGAACGTACATACTTCCTTTTCAATCTCGTTTTTTCTGATGGAAAATGAAGCATGTATGTTACTGTAACTGGCCAATCACGATCTGGTGATTCTCTTGCAATGGTATTCTAGCTCGAGAAGAGAGAAATTCAAGTACAGTTGTTATTAAACCTTCCACGATACTAATCCGAAATGGTCTATACTAATCCGACACGGCCGATACCTATCGGATATGACCGATACCAAATCGATAAGGCCAATATGAATCCTAGCTATTCGGCCGATACATGTACATATCAGATATAGGACGGTACCAATTTGTTAAGGCCAATACCAATATGATACGTCCTATACCAAACCCGATAGACCGATACTAATCTGATACACTAGATACTAAGTACATCCAGCCTATACCAGCGGATCCACCAATTACTGCACGATAGGCTCAACGAATCCAGTTACATCCGGTTATTGGTGAGTACATGATTACATATTAATTCTGTTAATCTTGTGATACAGATTTTTACTCTCTCATGCTACCAACGTCACAACTTTTTCAGTGCTGCTCCCTCTAATGATGATGAACGCAAAAAACCAACGTCACAACTTTTATAACTTGAGTAAATTTCTTTACCCTGTATGAAAATTTCTGTTGTCAGAAAGATGGCTCCTAGGACTCGTCGAGGTGGTGCTGCTAGTCGAGGAAGGGGTCGAGGCAAGAAACCCTTGGAGGTCGACACGGAGGAAGTCTCCGTCGTCAAACAAGAGCCGGTGACTGTTAAGGAGAAGGTGTTACCAAAGGCCGAGGTCAAGGAAGAACCGATGACCATCAGGGAAGAGATTGCTCCCAAGCTTGAAGCTAAAGAGGAGCCACCGTCAGAGAGTAGTAGCATCGGGACCGACCCTCCTGTCCCTACAGAAGACCTCAACCAGATTGAGCCTTCGTATGCAAAGTGGCTGATAGAATGTACATACCTCAACGCAACTATCATCCCTGGCTGTGAGGATTCATCATCTGACTTGTGGTCTTTGTTGAGGTTAAAGTCGATTTTCCTATGTGTTTTGGAATATTTGTGAAAATTTTGGAATATTTGTGCTATGATCGGATTATAACGATGGATATTAGGTTACTGTAACTGGCCAACTCTTTCCTGTGTTTTGGAAAATTTGTGAAAATTTTGGAATATTTGTGCTATGATCAAATTATAACGACGGATATTAGGTTACTCTTCAGGATAATTGATGTCTATTTTATATTAATTTGGTTTGGTCTATATGATTCTTGGATAATTGGTGTGCATTAAATTCATATGTGCATATTTGGTCTATGTGATTCTTGGATAATTGGTGTGCATTATATATTTGGTCTATGTGATTGTTGGATAATTGGTGTGCATTATATATTGGTTTGGTTTATGCATATTTTTGCGAACAGGGAAAGCGCTGTAATTTTTTTTCAAAATATTCTCAGTTAGCGACAGACTTATGACCGTTTAGCGACGGTTATTACCAGTTTTCGACTTCCTTTCGACGGCTTTTCCGTCGCTAACTGGAGATTTGAAAATGTTTCCAGGTAGCGACGGATTGACGACGGAAGATCCGTCGGCATGGTATATAATTCGACGGAATAGCGACGACGTATTCGTCGCCCTTGTTTTGGAAATACCAAGAATTTCCAGAACATGCTCGACGGATAATCCGTCCGTATTCCGTCGATATATATCGACGGAATAGCGACGACTAATCCGTCGCCATGTTACTGGAAATGACAAGCATTTCCAGAAGCTGATCGACGGATAGTCCGTCAGCACACCGTCGTTAATCCGTCGTTCGTTACCGACGAATACCGACGGATGAGCGACGGAAAGATACTCTATGATACGCTATTACGACGGGTTACCGACGGAATTTTACGTTGCTATTGTCTACACAGTTCAGTACTTAATAGTTGAAATGGACGACAGTCCGTCGGAAATGCGTCGCTAATGCTTCGTATTATGACGTCGAAAAGCCGTCGCGATTCCGTCGATTGACGACCACGTAGCGACGGACCGTTATTAGCGACGAGCTGATTGCCGACGGATTTTTTTGGCCAAAAACCGTCAGTGATCGGTCGCTAATACTAATTACCGTCGGATTGGCGACGGATAGTGCCGTCGCTAAAACGATAAATTTTGGTAGTGGAAGAAGACAAGAACAGGTGCAAGATATTTATGGTTGAAAAATATCACAAATGGCTCTTTGAGGATGAGAAGTCCATGTTGCCGAAGGTAAAAGAATTTCTGAAGCTGCGACAGAAGTTGGAAGACGAGGCGATGTCCCTCCCCGACAAGTTTGTTGTTGGAGGGATTGTCTCAAAGCACCCCGCTGGGTGGAGTAAGTTCTATGCAAACATGCATAGGAAGAAACTTGAGATCAGCCTTGAAGATCTCTTGCAGGAAATCTATGTTGAGGACCAGATGCGGGCTCAACTGAAGGTGGACGCACTGTCCAAGCAATTGGCTAACGCCAATCTGGTTCATACCAAGAAACCAAGGGGAAAGCAGACGGCTTCCCACAGCAAGAAGAAGGACCCTAACAATCTGAACGTGAAGGGGACTTCCTTCAAGCGAAAGAAGGCAAAGTCTCAGATGCCTTGTTTCAAATGTGGCAAGAAGGGCCACTTCAAGAATGAATGCAAAGCAAAGACCAAGCAATCAGAGCAAGGAGAGCCTAGTTAGGTATCTATGATCACTGACGTTGTTGCTATGATTGCGCAGGTTGATGCGGTAAGGACTGTCTCTGACTGGTGGGTAGACACTGGAGCCTCCTCCATGTCTGCTCCAGTAAGGAGTGGTTCACCACCTACACACCTACTTCTGAAGTGGTTATGATGGCGAACCAGGCACAAGCTGAAGTTCTACGGATCGGGACGGTAGTGTTGAAGCTGACTTCGGAGAAGTCTCTGACGCTTCAAGGCATGAAGCATGTACCTGCTATCGCCAAGAACCTGATCTCAGGAGGCCTACTCTGCAACGCAGGCCTCAGGATGGACATCAATGCTGGCCAGATGGTGATGTCTATCAAGGGAACATATTTCGGGAAAGCTTTTTATACCGAAGGAATGTTCAAAATTCAGCTTGTAAATCAGTCCAATATAATTAATGTGATTAATGAAAACACTCCTTCTGCTTATACTCTTGAGTTATGGCACAATAGGCTAGGACATGTTCATTGTAAACGAATAAACAGAATGTCTAGTCTAGGACTTATCTCCAAGTATGGGGGTAAGGTAGAGAAATATGAAGTTTGTGCTCAAACAAAGATCACAAGAAAACCCTTTCCTCGGGTTAATCGAAGTACAGATATTCTGGAGTTGGTACACTCCGATATCTGTGACTTCAAACAGTTCTCTACAAAAGCCGGGATGAAGTATTTCATAACCTTCATCGATGACTTCGCAAAGTATGCGTTCGTCTACTTGCTGAAGGCTAAAGACGAAGCATTCGAGAAGTTCAAGGAGTTCATAGCCGAAGCTGAGCGGCAGACTGGACAACAACTCAAAAGGATAAGAAGTGATCAAGGTGGGGAGTACAGGTCTCATGAATTCGCATCGTTCTGTAAAGAACATGGAATTGTCAATGAGACTATGGCTCCATACTCTCCTCAATCAAACGTAGTAGCAGAGAGGTAGAACAGAACGTTAACAGAAATGATTAACTCAAAGTTGTTGACTGCTGGCCTTCCTAAGTGCTACTGGGGAGAAGCTGCATTGACGGCCACTTTTATTCTAAATAGAGTGCCTCATGCAACTTCAGACATTACTCCTCATGAACTCTGGTTCAAGGTCAGACCAAACTTGAATGTCATTCGAGTGTGGGGGTGTCTGGCGTATGTCAAGCTTCTAGATCTGAAGATTCAGAAGCTTGGGATAAGGACTACTAAGACGATCTTCTTGGGGTATGCCGAGAAGAGTGATGCTCGAAGATTTCTTGATATTGAGTCAAATCATATCATTGAATCTCGCGACGCAGAATATTTTGAAGACAAATTTGCAAGGCACAAGAATATTATTCTTGCGGATGTTCCGGAGAACAATGAGGGTGCGCAGGAAACTGAAGTCTTCAATGAAGATGTGGTCCAAGAAGATGTTGTTGAAACAATGATTGAACCAGAACAAGCTGAGCCGTCAGCTAAGCGTATGAGGAGGCCGAAGGATTTCGGAAGTGACTTTGTCACCTATCATGTGGAAGCTGGTCCGCTTACCTATGATGAGACGATGAAGACCAGAGACGCGGTTTTCTGGAAGGAGGCGATTGACAATGAAATTGATTCTATCACCTCAAATAACACTTGGATGTTGATTGATCTTCCCGAAGGAGCGAAACCCATCGGATGCAAATGGATCTTCAAGAAGAAGATGAAAGCAGACAGAACTATTGACAAGTTCAAGGCTAGGTTGGTAGCCAAGGGGTTTTCTCAGAAGCAGGGGATTGACTATTTTGACACGTATGCTCCAGTAGCCCGGATGACCACCATCAGGATGTTGATTGCTCTCGCAGTAATACGTAAGATGGTGATACATCAGATGGATGTGAAAACGGCTTTCCTAAATAGCGAGCTGACCGAAGAGATTTACAATCAACAGCCAGAGGAATTTGTCATCAGGGGTCTTGAAGACAAAGTCTGCAAGTTGGTAAATTCTTTGTACGGTCTTAAACATGCTCCCATGATGTGGCATGAGAAATTTGACAAAGTTATAAGGTCAAATGGCTACATGGTCAGCGATACGGACAAGTGTGTTTACACGAAGTTCGTTGATGGAAGAGGTGTGATCGTTTGTCTGTACGTGGACGACATGCTTATCCTAGGTACGGATATTAGTTGTGTCACGGAGACAAAAAAATTCATCTCAAGCAAGTTCAGTATGAAGGACTTGGGGGAAGCTGATGTGATCTTAGGGATCAAGATCATCCGGACAGATACTGGACTAGCGCTGTCACAGTCTCATTATATTGAGAAAATGATCACTCGTTATGGGTATCGAGATCTTCCAGGGATCGATACGCCGTACAGGTGTGATCTAAAGCTGAAGCCTAATTCAGGAGAAAGCGTCAGGCAGCTGGAGTATGCAAGCGTAATCGAAAGTTTGATGTATGCTACTACTGCCACAAGGCCTGACGTAGCTTTCGTCGTGGAAATGCTGAGTCGTTTCACGAGCAACCCAGGTGCTGAATACTGGAAAGCTGTGAAACGGGTTATGAGATATCTCAAGAAGACTCAAACATATGCACTGTACTACAGCGGAGATCCACCGGCAGTGGAAGGCTTCAGTGATGCCAGCTGGTGCTCAGAGGTGGAGAGCGAGAGGTCCACAGGTGGATTCATTTTCACAATGGGTGGAGCTGTTATATCGTAGAAGTCGAAGAAGCAGACTATGCTCTCGCGGTCATCTATTGAATCTGAGTTCTTTACACTTGATAACGCAACCGAGGAAGCAGAATGGCTTCGGGAGCTCATGTATGATCTTCCAGTGGTTGGGACACAAATACCGGCGATACCAATATACTGCGACAACCAGGCGACTGCGGCGGCGGGCATCAAATGACCTCTTCAACGGGAAGAAGAGGACTGTGCGGTTGAAGCACAGGGCAGTACACGATCTTATCAAGAGAGGTGTTATTGCAGTGATTGATGTTCGGAGTCAGGAGAACCTGGCGGATCCGTTCACCAAGGGCCTCAAGCGCCAGCTGGTCGATGACACAGCTTGTAAAATGGGCTTGAAGGCATTCTGATATTGTATTATTGTATTTCTACCATAAAGTTTTATGCTAATAGTTCAAAGAGAAATCTACTAGGCATCTAGCTTTTGGTTCAAGGGAGAACCACTAATCGGAAGAATATCAGGAACGGTGGGTACATGTTCTATTGGGCATGGAGAGGTTACGGACCTATAACCACTGTTGTCTACTGTTGTTTTCTGCGAAAAGCGGTTCCTGTGGGAAGGTTGGCTTAATTGCCTTAATGAGTTCTCAGGCAGAGTGAATGCCTGGTGTGCTTTACAAGAAGCACAACAAAGCAGCATACAAGGAGTGAAACTCCATGCTACAGTGGGGCGACTCCACGAAGAGGTTCCTATATGTGGGGTGCTGCCCAGGAATAGGATAAAGCCTCGGCTTTGCAGGCCAAGTCACAGCAACGTAGCACCGCAAATAGGTAGTTAGCCTAATGTTGTATGTTAAATATAAAGAGGGGTGTAGTCAGCACTACAAAGAGGAGGAGTTCCTCATGTTACAGTGGCACGACACCACGATGAGGTACCCGGTTAGGGATAAAGCCTCGGCCTTGCAAGCCATGTCATTGCGGCGTAACACCGCAAGGGAGCCTAAGGCTTCATGCTGGGTAGTTTGGCTACAAAGAGGCGGTTGCCTCATGCTACAGTAGTATGACACTACGATGAGGTTCCCGGTACGGGGTAAGGCCTCAACTTTAAGCCATGTCATAGCAGCGTAGCACCGCAAGGGAAGCGCAAAGCGCTTCATGCCATGTCTCTTTATAATGAACTCACCTATAGTGTATGGACAAAGAGATATCAGGCCATCTCTTGAGGGTAAACTTGTAGACGTCCAAAATTATACACTGAAACCAGGCTGGCACAGGACCTTTAATGTGTAGCCAGAAGCACATGTAACTACATTATGTGAGTGGAAAGAATTTCAGCTATGATGCAGAATTCAAGGCTTAGTCCATTCTTGTATTATAGTCTGTTGTTTGACCCATGTGGGAAGATTCAAGTCGTCAGCGACATCTCTCCTAATGCATGATGGACAGTTATTGTGGGGAACACTTATACCCATATATATAGAGATATGTGGGGGATTGTTGGGTTTTGGCCTCTTTTGTTTAGAACTTTAGTCCCACATCGGCTAGGCCAAAACAAATGTATCTCTATATATTAGCTTTCCTATTTTAGAGATGCACATGTGGTGTGGAGGTGCCCATGGGTGTGCCATGTGGGGTTATTTTTCTAACGAGAAAAAGGCTAAATCAACAATAAAAGCATTCATGCTTTTTGCTCTTGGGAAATTCATTTCCATGGGAGCTAAGCCCCGCGACTCGGACTCGGACTCGGACTCGGGCTCATGAGGCGTAATGTGGCGTTTTGTTGGCGCACTTTGCACTTAGCACGTCAGCATCGTCGCTAGGCGCATAGTGCGCTTTAATTGTGCTCGTTGCGCGAGCCACTTGCACTGTCACGTTGTGCGCCACAGGTTGCGCGACCAGGGTGCGCGCCAGGTTGCGCGCCAGGTTACGCACAGGTTGCACACAGGTTGCGCCGGGTGCGCTGGCTGCGCTGGTTGCGCAGTGGCGCAGTGCGCGCAGTGGCGCAGGTTGTGCAGGTTGCGCAGTGGCGCAGTGTGCGCAGTTGGCGCAAGTGGCTCAGTGCGCGGAGTGCAAGGTGCGCAGGGTGCACACAGTTGGCGCAACTTGCAGCAGAACGTGCGTTTGCATGTTCTGGACGGTTGCTACATGATCGAGGTGGTTTTTACCACGTCCCTAACTTTGTGGCAACCGAACAATTGCTGCAAGGCCTATATAGGGCATCCTCTCTCTCTCAAGGAAAAAGATATACGAGTAATAGAAGCCACCACAGAAAGTTTACGAAGTATTTTTTAACACAAGTAAACAGAGAATTCTGAAGTGTTCTTTAACACAGTTCTGATCAGAATTTGCTTGCGAATTCCAGCAGCCTTCGAGAGAGAGGAAAGGCGCCGCACCGGCGTTACTTTTGCACGAGAGTTCGTGTCCATCCGAGGATTCAGAAGAGCAGGAGTGTTCCAAGTTCTCCGACGAACTTGCTGGTTCCTGGAAGCTGTTCGTGTAGGGCGAATAAAGCTTTGAGCAACGGTGATTATTCATCCCAGCAGGAGTTCTTCCATCTTTCGCCAGTCATCTTCTTCATTGCTGCCAGTAATTCTGATTGTATCTTCTTTTTAGAAGTACTACGATCGATTGCTGTTGATTACGAAATCTTTTTAGATTCTCGTAATTCAGGATAACCTTCCTTGAAGTGTTGATTTGGAACATTATTTTTACAATTGTTTCATTTTCTCAGTTTTCCATCGAAAAATTGTGCCCCGGCACTAACATTTTGTATAGAACCATGGGGTGGGGAGATCGGATGTTGACTCCTCCTCATCTTTAGTGTAGACTCGCTACTGAGAGATGGTAGAGAGTTATAGTAGAGTCGCCACTAAGGAAAGGTAGATTATAGACTATAGGCTCCCCTTTGAGATATTATAATATAGACCGGAGGATCGCCACTGAGTTACCATACTACTTGCTTGAATTTACCAGGTAGTCATGCGCACAAACATTGTTCTCCAGTGCATGTTCACATAGATTGTGATACCTATATTTCCTGTGTTTCTTTCTCAATGTTATATTGTTACATTAGACTTTTTCTTTTGTATCTTGCTATATTTCTCCGAGGATCTGGTTTCCTTCCAGGTTCGTTGCGTTGATTATGCAGAGCTCCTCCCGAAGGATCTTGGATTCCTCGAATTCAGGTATTGTGCATAGCTCCTTTGAGGACCTGGCTCCCTTCCAGGAAGCTCTGCTTGAGGACTCTGCTCCTTTGAGGACCTGGTTCCCTTCCAGGAAGCTCAGCATATTTAGCCACTATTACTTCTTTCGAAATTTCAATTTTCCATACAAGGCAAATACCAAGTGTCTCTGCATATTCACACAACCACCATTACTTCTTTCCAAATTTCAATTTTCCATACGACAAGTGCCAAAGCGTCTCATCATATTAACATAGCCACCATTACTTCTTTCCAAAATTTAATTTTCCATACGAGACAAATACCAACGTCTCATCATATTCACACAGCCACCATTACTTTTTTTTCCAAATTGTAATTTTCTATACAAGGCAAATACCAAATGTCTCAACACATTGGGAACATATCTGTTGTCCCATTTATCCTGTCCCAATTCTGTCCCCCTCCCTATTACATGTGGGCCATGGAAGTAGATAAGTAGATGGTAGCCCACATGTAATACGTAAGGGGACAGAATTATGACAGAATAAGTGGGACATCAGATCTGCTCCCCAACATATTCACACAACCATCATTACTTCTTTCCAAATTCAAGTTTCCATACAATGCAAATATCAAGCGATTCAAGTGCCACCACACGTTTGTTATTTAGTTCTTTCCATACCAAGGCAAATACCATGCTTGTTCTTTAGTTCTTTCCATACCAAGGCAAATACCTTGCGGCGGCTAAGCCGAGACGAGGCCGCCTCATTTAATCACGTAGAAATTATTGGGTTTTGTTAGAAAAGAAATGATTTTGCTTGAGTTTTGTCCGAGTCCGGTCCGGTCCAAACGAACGAGCCTAACGGACCGGATACGAGCATGACCAGAAATTAATGGACCGAGCACGAACACAACAAGTCTTGATCGAATTTAACCGAGCCGGACTCGGGTCCGTCCGATTCTATTTTCGGTCCGAGCTTGAACACTAGGATGTCCGAGTCCGTCCGGTCCATTTACACCCCTACCTACTAGATCAATGAGACTTTCACTACTCAGTTCCATTCTTCTTAGAATTCGCACATGAAACCAATATGTCTTATTGTTGCTGGTAGTGTTGTAGCCAGTATAAGTGAGCCCATACTTAATGTAGTAAGTCACCTCATAAATTCATAATCTTGATATGTTAAGTGTACAATCTGCTGATAATGTACAATCTCCAAAGATAATATGAGAATTACTCTTAGGAAGTCCACAGGAATTTTACCTAAACAAACCAAACTGAATTCCGACACGAATTGCGAATTGTGCAAAGGTATGGATATGCGATATGAAGTACGAGGAGATGATTATATTATTTTTCATGACCTAATTGGAGGCATACGGAGGTCAAGCCTTTGACAGATGCTTTTGCAACTTTCAAGAAGAGGAGATTCATGAGAGTTCGTCGTTGATTTGAAGGGAGATCATATTATTGGCATTGCCCAGTGGATCTTGTTCTAGTTCCTTTTGGGTAACCTTGCTATTTTCTCCATTGTAATCAATTTTCCTTATTGAGTGTGGTTGACCCATTGTTGGATTGATAGGAGATATTCCAGTAGTGGAGCTTTTCCGGGTTGGACTCCGATTGTTCCGTAGTTTTCTTCCGCATTAGGTTTCCACATGAAAATCTCATGTGTTTTCGTTTGTTGTGATTGTAGTATTGTTTTGTGATTGTGTGTTGCAGGATACTTAGATTTTGTTCAGTCCTCATGAAGTACTTTGGGTCAGAAACGAGTGTTCTGCTGCATTGTCGCGCTTCGTTCCCAACATGTTATCAAATTGTCAAGTCTCTTAAAGACTTGCACTAGGCTATATTATATTAAGCGTGAGGCGAGAGGAGGCAACGAAGCTGGTGCCTTGCTTAAGCGCGCTTAAGCGGTGCTGAAGACTGGAAACGACTGGATCGGAAGGCCGTTGGATTCATCCGTCAATGGTTGGATGATTCGGTGTTTCACCACGTGTCCATGGAGATTTCAGCAAAAGCATTATGGAAGAAGCTGCATTCGCTGTACGAAAGGAAGAGGCTGGCAACAAAGCGTTTCTTATTCGCTAACTCGTCAACTCAAAGTACACGGAGGGTGCCCCAGTAGCACAACATATGAACGAGGTTCAGGGTATTATCAATCAGCTGTCTGCGATGAAGATGGTGATTGATGATGAGCTTAAGGCCCTACTGCTCTAGAGTTCTCTACCGGAAAGCTGGGAGACGTTGGTGGTGTCGGTGAGCAACTTCGCGCCTGATGGAGCTGTCACGATGGAGGCGATCAAAAGGAGGTCCGATGCAAGCAAGTGAATTTCGTCGCAGGAGTCCGCTCTGATGACTTCCTACGGGAAGGGAAGGCCCAATTCACAGAAGAGGACATGGAAAAGTTTTCGGAATCTTGCGATTGTGGACCGCAAGGAGGGTTGCTATCACTGTGACGAAATGGGTCATATCAAGAGGAACTGCATGAAGCTCAAAGCTGAGATGGCAAAAGGCAAGGACGATCAGGAGGATCTCACAGCAACAGGAGATATCATCATTGCAGCAACCGACGCGGAGGAACCTTGTGGCATGTGTCATGACGACGACTGGGTCATGAACACGGGAACGTCGTATCACGCCACTCCACACAGAAGGATCTTCACGTCATACCGCGGCGGCAGGTTTAGACGTGTGAAGATGGACGACAAGGGGACAGCTGCAGTTGTAGGCATCAGTAATGTGCACTTGACAACGGAGCTTGGTGGAAAGCTCGTCCTCAAGGGTGTACGACATGTACCGTGTTTGCGCTACAACTTGGTTTCGGTAGGGAGGCTGGCAGATGATGGCTGTCGTAGTCTGTTTGGGGACAAAGATTGGATGCTTGCGAAGGGTTCCAAACAGCTGGCTCGAGGAGATTTGTGTTGTGGCATGTACAGGCTCAAGCCGCTAAACTGTACAGGTAGACCATAGACAGCGGATGGAGGCTCGAGTGGTGCTCGACAGGAGGTGGATCGTCGAGAACTTGCTGAGGAGGGACTTCTAGGTGCTTTGAGGAATACGGATGATTCGGTTCGTCGAGCCAAAGCAACGGATGGTGGTGAGTCAAAGATTGAGGGTCGGTCTATCGGTCCCATGACAGCTGGTCGGTCTCCGGGTAGGGTTGCTCTACGGATCCGGTTTTGACGACGGGTGGTTTGTTAAAGCTTCACGGAGCGACATCAGTTTCAGCAGTTCGAAGCCAGGAAGGAAATCAAGGTTTGCAGCAAACTCAATCTGAGATGGGAGCATCATCATTCACGCAGTTCAGGGGGAGCTGTGGGTCATCGACGGCATGCACAATACGTGATGTTCTGCTCGAGGATGCATGTGTATGGGGAGCTTCAAGTTCAGACACGAAGGTGGGCAGGTTCAGGAATTCGAATCTCAGGAGGACCGCACCGTCTGCTTGGTTGGGCCAGCCAAGGATGAAGAAGCTCGTCGAAACGTTAACACTTTCCGGTAGAAGATAAAAGTCGAGGACAGGTAGCCGAGACTTGTGGTGAGGCTGATCGTCAGGAACTTCGATCTTGATCGTGTTATTGATATCGACAGAACCCAAGTAGTGCAAGAGGTGCTACACATGGCAGCTAGCGTCGACGTGACGGTCGAGGAGCTGGAGACGAAGGAAAATGTAAAGCAATTCGGGGAATCGAAGATCAGTGGCATGGGGGAGCAGGAACTCTGTTGCATGACGACAAGCATGAAGTCCAGTTGAGGAGCCATGGGGTCAACACCCTATCATTAGACTGGAGGGAGAGATTGTTGGAGTCCAGTCTGGATTTGGTAATAGCATATTTATGGAGTCTAAATATGATTAACTATTTGATTTAATTTGATTTAGATGTCCATAATTAGTGTTGGGCTATTTTAGATATAATAAGATTCTTATTTGAGGGTTTCCTATTTAAGACATCCTATTATAATCTAAAATAGGATGTTGATGGGCTATTTTAGGTGTAGTAGAATTCTTATTTGAGGACTTCCTATTTAAGAAATCCTATTATGACCTAAATAGGTTTTTCTCATCATATATATATGGGGTGAGGGTGGAGGCACAAAGCACAGCACAAAAGTGGAGATTCGAGGTGCTCATCCACAGAAATCTAAGAGAAAGTTTCGCATTTTGCTCTTAGGACTTCGCCATCCAAGACAGAAGAGAGAAGAGATCTAATCGAGGGGTCGTCAACTTCGGTTAGGGAGATTGTTACGGGTTGGTAAGCGATTTCAATTGTAATATCTTTCTTTTCTTCTTGAGTATGGTGAGGGGGTTGAACTTATTAGCGCAAAGGGTTCAACATTAGTTTTTTTTCAATCTTGTAATTTCATCTGAGTTATAGAGATTGAGATTTGTCCAGGTGACGTAGTCACCGCCATATACTTGTCTTTATCTGTGCTTGGTGTCCGTTAGACAGGGATTGGTTATTTTAGGTGGGTTGGCCTAAGTTTCCGCTGCGGCAACGTCTCAGACGGTATCGGAGCGCAGGAGAACGTATCCGATTCCCAACACATTGGAGTCCTACTGAACCAAATGCAATCTTGCTATGTGCTATAGAAATGAGGATGCAGGTTCCTCAAGAAACCATACAACTTACCCAAATGGTAGAGATCTTTGAGCGTCAAGTATGTGGCATCTGGAGTCGGAGAACGCCTATGGAGGTGGTTTGCCAGATGTTAATTACTGATAAGCGAACCACCAACAATAATCTTCCTTGGTTGGCTTATCGCTGGCATCTTAAGCTGGCATTGAACTTTTCAAGGTCACATGGATATAAAAGTTTGTAGTGTGGGAGTTGACAGATAGTTGGGGGATAAATATTCATCATTCTTTTGTAGCATTAAATTCTTGAAGCCAAATTTCTGTTGTCACAAACAAGTAATGAATCATTTGTTTTAAATACTTCCTTTACCAGCGAGATATGGATTATGTCAAATGTCTAGCGGGTTGTTAACCACATATAAATTTGTAGTTTATGGAAATGACATTTCTTAGGTATTATGCAGTTTCTTTGGTATTCTATGTTTAGCATGTAGATTTTTACTTCTCTCTCGCAAATTTTTTTTCTTCTTCTTCAGGATTATTTAAGGAAGCAAATAAATCTCTACTACTTTAGCTGGTATTATCCCTAGTATTTTGCTTGAGGTTTGGCATTATTAAAGTTGAGATGCTCATAATAAGAATATTTTTTTTCTTATGTTAGCTTAACTAAAAATTGCTAGTAATATAGGAATTACACGTCAAAATCAACACTTAGTTTCAGGAACATATATAACTGCGTAAGTTCATGTAGTTAATTGTCTGCTGATAATGTCAGAGCACTCAAATTCATACTGCTGTACGTGACATGAAACCTTCCAAGAAAAGCTCTTCCAAACGACAAGCGATCATTCATCATAAACTATTTCATTAATGATTATCAGCTCATCATTCATGAATCATATCAAAGTCCTCTTTCAAAGACCTATTAACATTTTTTTTTCTCCTTGAAATATTCTGAAATTGCACCAAAAATACTTATAGGTGACCTCGATGCATAACCCAAATCCATGTAATCAGTCCTAATCATAAAATTATAATTGTCACATCATCCTAATCAATCGAGTATCAACAAATCAGGAAACAAACATCAACGTAAGTCAAATTCAATCTTTACTAACAAAACCTCCTATATCACTGATCGAACTTGAACAAGAAGTTAAAAATATCCGAGTTCTCTCAAGAACCTTCGTATTAATGTCACAAGATATTGAATTTGACCCTCCTCGTCCTCGTGAACCTTCCAATTCAATGAACAAGAAACGGTGGGAATCCATGACTGGTCTATAAAATGAAGATGTATGGTCAGTAGTCTCATAGAGCCATCCACACCAGCAAAAAAATGAGCCCTTTCTCTAGGGAGCTTTCTCGTGTTGTCGAAGAAAGAAAAGTAGAAGCCCATTCCAAGCACTCATTTCAACCTCTAGTCCCTTACCATCCGTGTCTAAACCCTCAACAGAGTCAACCTTTTGTGCACCTATGGTGCACATAGGTAAGAAGTTTGAAATAACGTGGATAAAATACCTACATAAGTATATATTTTGCATGTCAACAAAGTTTGAAATAAGGTGGATAAAATACCTACATAAGTATGGAATTCTCTACTTAAATATAGAATCCAATATATAGAAAAAATGTATTACTAAAACATAAAAATATGTTGGGGACTTGTACAACATAGGTGGAATTCTCTAGACATAGGCAAAGATAAATATCCAGCTATACCTTGAGTGAAGGAAAGTATGTTGCATATTAATGCTGGTGTAATTGTTCTAAGATCTTGTAGTGTCTACTGAATATTTTACAGTAATAGATGAGGTTTCCAATTATATATGCAATATGTTTCATGAAGAGATCGAAGGAGTCTTCTTGTTCTGAAAAAAAAATCTAATTCTGAGATACATGACCATAGATAATCAGAACACCATTTGTCACAACATGATACCACAAAGATATATATATATATATATATATATATATATATATATATATATATATATATATATATTCTTTCAAAAAAAAAAAAAAAAAAATATATATATATATTCTTTCAAGAGTGTTTCATCAGTTTGTTGTATTTCTTCATCATTTTAGTAGGAAGTCAGGTAGATATAGACCTTAATATATATCTGATGATACAGGAGAGGGGCTAAACCTAATGCCCATTCATTATGTTGGTTTTCAGAGCACAGATATGTTAAAAGGCTTGATGGACATTTGGCTCAAACCCTTACTGATATTTTGATGTGAGCTATGGAGAAAGCGTGAACAATATTTTGCTCCCGTAGAACCTGTAATATTTTGTAAGTTAATTTGTAACTAAATATCCTGAACTATTCCTGAGTTGCATGCAACTTTATATGTTAAAGTTTCAAAATTGATAACTTGTCACCTTAAAATTTAAAATTGACATTTAAAGACTCGAACTTTTAAGTTTTTGCAACTTGTTACCATATCTTGTTCAAAGACTAAATAAAATTACTATTATATCATTGTCTTAGATCTTTCTCATGTATCATAATCCTAAAAATCTTAATACTAAACCAACTAACATCTTTTCCTCTTCTTTAGAAAGTTCTGCCACCTCCTTATTGACCGACCCCCTCCAAGATGACCACCTCCACCCTTGTTAACCCCTCTCGCCTTTTCCGACATCTAGAAAACTTCCATAGCCGTCCATTCACCCCTCTCTCTTAGATGACACCCTTTTGAGCGTCCCCATTATCAATTAGGTTACTTTTAGCAGATCATATTAAGATTTAGCATTAGGGTTAGTATAAGGAAGACATGATAAGATAGGTTTTTTTAAGTTGAAGGACAAAAATGTCAATAAAGGTCATGTGATGTATATTTAAAGAAGGATATTAACTTACAGAAATTTAAGAACTTAGGATCAAATTATTAATTAAAATAATTTAGGATAGCAAGTTACAAATTAACTTAATTTTTAATGGCTTGCCTCTCATGAAGCAGACATAGGTATTCACTCTATTATTACTAATTAACGTTTACACAATTAAACTAATTAACAATGCCTCAAACAAATAAAACAACTCATACAAGACCTCACCAAAAAGGATGAAATAAAGAAGAACAAAGTTTTTTTGCCCGAGATTTCCCTGATCATGCACAAGAATCCCATTAAACTTCACATTCTCACGGCAAGACCCTTCTTAGATAAAATAAATAAATACATTAACCCCCATATGTTTCACCCCTATTTAAAAAATAATTAAATGGACCACCCCTTTGTTTTATGTTTTATTTTAAAATAAGGATGGTTAGTGTTGTAACCTTCTATAGAAAATATAAAATCATAGGGGGTGGTCCGTGTAATAGTTTCAAAATAAAGGTGGTTCTGTAATAAATATGAAACATGGAATAGTTAACATAAATTGTCCTAAATAAATAAAACACCATAGTCATAGAAAATACGATTAAACTTTCATCTCAAATATTTTGTTGATTGGTATAGTTCAATTGTTTTCTTACTATGTAAAAGTAACCGAAATCACTATCATTTTCTGATTTTTAATGCACACAGAAAATATTGCCAAGAAGAGGAGAGAAGGAAGAATAGTGGAGGATGGTTGTGCGTCCCATATTTCTCCTCCCTAAGCGCATTGCGTCCGGATGCAGAAGAGAAGAGGTGGTAGCGGTTGGCGCCCCGGTGGCACAGCAGCATATCCTCCTCCCGGTCGTCGAATTTGCACCGTTCGGAACCGCAGCGCCGCTTCGGTAGGCCCGATCGGTCGTATTATCTCCGTCAGCGATCGGAACCTCCTCATCACCAGCACCGGCAGCACGGTCTGCTTCCTCTTCGGCTATTTCATCCGGTAATTGCGTACATCTTGACCATTCCGAGATTCCTACGTAAGCAGAAAAACTCCAGGCGTGAATACGTTCTTTTTTATGTTATCAAATTAGATCACACAAAATAGTATAGTGTGGAGAAACTTGAATGTGAATATTCAACTACAATTGAGATTTTATGATTAGAAGCTTAAGGTTGTGGATTATGAAGTCCTCGTACAAACTTCTTATGTAGTTTATGTATAGTAGATATATATGAAATAGAAGATATTTTGTTCAACCTTTTTTTTTCCGTATGTCTCCCAAATTTTAAGTATTTTTATAACCTTTTAAAATTTCATAAATAGTTAATAACTTAACTAAATCAACAAAAAAAATAGTTACGAGTCTCCTTTTCTTGTTGGTTGATTTCACCCTAGAGTTAACATAAGTAATAGATGATTTGTTGGAAATGAAATGCAGAAACCGTTTTCCCATACAAAGAGATTGTTGGTGCTTTATTTACATGGAGAGAGCTTGCTCTCAACATGCCTTGTAAAATTTTAGTCCCACATTGGAAAAGTACCATGAGTTATCTCAACATATATACTTGGGTGTGTTGTTGAGAGATGCACATGGGGTGGTGACCCTAAGGAGGGAACCATGTGGGTGATTTTACTAGGAGGTAAGAATAAGGCTCCAAGGATTAAGCATTAATGCTTTTGTCATTCTCTTGGATTAATTCCACTTGGAGCTAAGCCCCACGACTCGGACTCGGACTCGGACTCGGGCTCATGAGGCGTAATGTGGCGTTTTGTTGGCGCACTTTACACTTAGCACATCAGCAGTCATGCGGTCTTTATGCGGCTCATATGCGGCCATGCGGTCTTATGCGGCATGCGGCTCATATGCGGCCTCATGCGGTTCATGCGGCCATGCGGTCCATGCGGCTCATGCGGTTATGGAAAGGGTGAATCAATGCGATTAATTCAGATCCTATCTTTGTGGGATTTGAATTAATTTCGTTACTATCTTTGTGGGATTTAAATTAATTCAGTTCCTATCTTTGTGGGATTAGAATTAATTCGTTGCTATCTTTTTGTAATTTGATTCAATCTTTCCATAACTGAAGAGGCGGCTAGGGTTTCCACCCTCTCTCTATATATACTTTCTTCTGGCCTCCTTTGTGGAAAAAAAAACGAAAATACAAGTCAGAAAAGGAGAAAGAGAGAGAGAGCTGCTGCCGCCATTGCAAGTCCATCCGAGGAGTCAGAACAGAGGTGACATCGAGCGTTCCACAAGTTATTCAACTTGCTGGTTCCTGGAAGCAGATCGTGTGGGGCGAATCTTGCTTTGAGCAACGGTGTTTTGACACCCCAGCATTGTTCTTCTTCTCATCTCTCTCTAGTTTTATTGTAACTCGTTCTGTCCCAATTGTAACACGTTTGCAAGGAAGAACGAGAGATCTTCTCTTCTCTTTTTTCTTCCTTCAGATTGTAATTTGGCTATTTGATTTTTTTTTATTCCATCGTAGATCTTGAGTTTGCTCACTGCAAAGTTTTTGTGTGACATCTCAGATCTCGATTGCATCTATTTTTCCATCTTTGATCAAGCCCCGGGAATAACAATCTCAAAGCAAGATCCGTGTAGATGGAAAACATTAATGCTTCGCTCCTCCAATCGGACTTCTGCAAGTTGGAAAAGTTCGATGGAGAGCACTATCAAGTCTGGAAGAGAAAGGTGTACCTAACTCTTCAACTAAAAGACGTTGATCATGTTCTGTTAGAGGAAGAACCCTCTGTTCCAGACACTGGATCTACTGCCGCAATCAACGCGGCTACCAAACTCCAGGCCAAGTGGAGAAGGGAAAATAGCATCTGCAGGCTTCTCATCCTGAATGCTATGGAGGACTCCCTGGCAGAATCCTACTCGAAGAAGGAACTTGCCAGAGACATATGGGAGTCTGTGGAAAATCTGTATGAAGAAGACAAGAACATGAGCAAAATGTTTGTGGTTGAAAAATATCACAAATTGCTCTTTGAGGACGAAAAGTCCATGCTGCCGCAGGTGAAGGAATTTCTGAAGCTGCGTCAGAAACTGGAAGACGAAGAGATGCCCCTTCCCGACAAGTTTGTCGTCGGAGGGATCGTCTCAAAACTTTCTGCTAGATGGAGTACCTTCTATGCAAGGATGCACAGAAAGAAGCTAGACATTAGCTTGGGAGATCTACTACAAGAGATCCATGTTGAGGACGAGATGCGTTCCCAACAGAAGGTGGACACTCTGTCCAAACAGTTGGCTAAAGCCAATCTTGTGCAGACGAGAGATCCAAAGGGGAAGCAGGCGGCTTCTCATCCCAAGAAGAAGGACTTCACTAATCTAAAAGTGAAGGGTCCTTCTTTCAAACAACAGAAGACTAAGTCCCACGTGACTTGTTATAATTGTGGCAAGAAAGGCCACTACAAGAGTGAATGCAGATCTAAGCCTAAACAATCAGAGAAAGGTGAGCCTAATTAGGTTTCATTGGTTTCTAACTTTGTTGCTATGATCGCACAGGTCACAAATGTGGGGGTTGACTCTGACTGGTGGATAGACACTGGTGCGACTTGCCATGTCTGTTCAGACAAAGAATGGTTCGTCACGTACCAGTCGATATCTGAGAAGGTTGTCATGGCGAACCAGGCCCAAGCTGAAGTTCTGGGGATCGGGACCGTGGAACTGAAACTCACTTCTGGGAACACTCTGACGCTTCAAGGTGTGAAGCGTGTTCCGACGATTGCCAAGAACCTGATCTCTGGGAGCCTGCTCTGCAACGCAGGCTTGAGGATGGACATCAATGCTGGTCAGATGGTGATGTCCAAGAAAGGAACATACTTCGGGAAGGCTTATCAAACCGAAAAATGTTTAAAATTCAGCTTGTTAACCAGTTTGAAGACATTAATGCAGTTGCATTTTCTGATTATTCTCTTAAGTTGTGGCATAATAGACTAGGACATGTTCATTGTAAAAGAATTAACAAAATGTCTAGTCTAGGACTTATCTCCAAATGTGGGGGTAAGGTGGAGAAGTGTGAGGTGTGTGCTCAGACGAAGATCACAAGGAAACCCTTTCATCGGGTCAATCGAAGCACAGATCTCCTGGAGTTGGTGCACTCCGATATCTGTGACTTCAAACATTTCTCCACGAAGGCCGGGATGAAGTATTTCATAACCTTCATCGATGACTTCTCAAAATACGCGTTCGTCTACTTGCTCAAGTCTAAAGACGAAGCTTTCGAGAAGTTCAGAGAGTTCAGGGCCGAAGCTGAACGGCAGACTGGACAACAACTCAAGAGGTTAAGGAGTGATCGAGGTGGGGAGTATAGGTCTCATGAATTCACATCATTCTGCAAAGAAAATGGAATCATATGCGAGACTACTGCTCCATATTCTCCTCAATCCAACGGAGTAGCAGAGAGAAAGAACCGAACATTAACAGAAATGATGAATTCTATGCTGCTTACTGCAGGCCTTCCAAAATGCTACTGGGGAGAAGCTGCATTGACGGCCACTTTTATTCTAAATAGAGTGCCATATGCAACTTCGGACGTAACTCCTCATGAACTCTGGTTCAAAGTCAGACCAAACTTGAATGTCATTCGAGTATGGGGGTGTCTGGCGTATGTGAAGCTCCCAGATCTGAAGATTCAGAAGCTAGGGACAAGAACTACGAAGGCGATCTTCTTGGGGTATGCCGAGAAGAGTGATGCTCGGAGATTTCTTGATATTGAGTCAAATCATATCATCGAATCTTGCGATGCTGAATACTTTGAAGACAAGTTTGCAAAAGACAAAAACATTGTTCTTTCGGACATTCCGGAAAGTGATGTAGGAGCAAATGAGACTGAAATCTCATATGAGCCAGTAGTCCAAGAAGAAGCTGTTGTTGAGGAAACAACTCTTGTACCAGAACTCGCAGAGCCGTCAGCTAAGCGAGCGAGGAGACCGAAAGATTTCGGAGATGACTTTGTCACCTATCATGTGGAAGAAGATCCGCTTACCTATGATGAGGCGATGAAGACCAGAGATGCTATCTTCTGGAAGGAGGCAGTGAATGACGAGTTTGACTCTATCACCTCCAATAACACATGGGTGTTGGTAGATCTACCTGAAGGAGAAAAGCCCATCGGGTGTAAATGGATCTTCAAGAAGAAGATGAAGGCAGATGGAACTATTGACAAGTTCAAGGCCAGGCTGGTAGCCAAGGGATTTTCTCAGAAACAGGGGATAGACTACTTTGACACGTACGCTCCAGTAGCCCGGATGACCACCATCAGGATGTTAATCGCTCTAGCAGCTATACATAAGTTGGTGATACATCAGATGGATGTAAAGACCGCATTCCTGAATGGGGAGCTGACCGCAGAGATTTACATGCAACAGCCAGATGGATTTGTCGTCAAAGGTCTTGAAGACAAAGTCTACAAGTTGGTGAAATCATTGTATGGTTTGAAGCAAGTTCCCAAGATGTGGCATGAGAAGTTTGACAAAGTTATTAGGTCAAACGGCTACAGAGTCAGCGAGACGGACAAATGTGTTTACACAAAGTTCGCTGATGGAAGAGGAGTCATCGTTTGTCTGTACGTGGACGACATGCTAATCCTAGGTACGGATATAGGCTGTGTCACAGAGACAAAGAAGTTTCTCTCAACCAAGTTTAGTATGAAGGACTTGGGGGATGCAGAAGTCATCTTGGGCATTAAGATCATCCGGACAGACACTGGAGTAGCGCTGTCACAATCTCACTACATTGAGAAGATGCTCACACGCTATGGGTATAAGGATCTTCCAGGGATCGATACGCCATACAGGTGTGATCAGAAGCTGAAACCAAATTCAAGGGAAAGCGTCAGGCAGCTGGAGTATTCTAGCGTTATCGGAAGTTTGATGTACGCAACCACTGCCACAAGGCCTGACATAGCTTTCGCCGTGGGAATGCTGAGTCGGTTCACAAGCAACCCAGGGGTTGAGCACTGGAAAGCTGTGAAGCGGGTGATGAGATATCTCAAGAAAACTCAGACATATGCACTGCACTACAACGGGTATCCGACAGTATAGTGGAAGGCTTCAGTGATTCTAGCTGGTGTTCAGAGGTGGAAAGCGAGAGATCCACAGGTGGATATGTCTTTTCCTTGGGTGGAGCTGCTATATCATGGAAGTCGAAGAAGCAGACTATACTCTCTCGTTCCTCCATGGAATCTGAATTCTATGCACTTGAAACTGCAGCAGATGAAGCAGAATGGCTTCGGGAGCTCATGTATGATCTTCCAGTGGTTGGGGCTCAGATATCGGCGATACCGATATACTGTGACAACCAGGCGACTGCGGCGGTGGCATCAAATGACCTCTTCAACGGGAAGAAGAGGACTGTGCGGTTGAAGCACAGGGCAGTACACGATCTTATCAAAAGAGGTGTAATTGCAGTGGTTGATGTTCGGAGTCAGGAAAACCTGGCAGATCCGTTCACAAAGGGCCTCAAGCGCCAGTTGGTCGATGACACAGCTTGTAAAATGGGCTTGAAGGCATTCTGATAGTGTGTCTTTGTAATCCTACCATAAAGTTTTATGCTATTAGTTCAAAGAGAAATCTACTAGGCATCTAACTTTTGGTTCAAAGGAGGATCACTGACTGGGAAACTATCAGGTAGCAGTGGGTACTTGTTCTCTGGAACATGGAAGGGATACGGACCCATAACCACTGTTGTCTACTATGTATTTTTTCTGCGGAAAAACTGATCCTGTGGAAGGTTGGCTTAAACGCCTTAATGAGTTCTCAGGCAGAGTGAATGCCTGGTGTGCTTTACAGGAAGCACGGTAGAGCAGCACTACAAGGAGTAAAACTCCATGCTACAGTGGGGTGACTCCACCATGAGGTTTCCAGGTAGGGGTAATGCCTCGGCTTTGCAAGCCAAGTCACAGCGGCGTAGCACCGCAAATAGGCAGGTAGCCTAATGCTGTATGACGTAATTAAAGAGTTGTAGACAGCACTACAAAGGGGAGGATGGTCCCATGTTACAGTGGCACGACACCACGATGAGGTACCCAGGTAGGGGTAAAGCCTCGGCATTGTAAGCCATGTCGTTGCGGCGTAACACCGCAAGGAAGCCTTAGGCTTCATGCTGGGTAGTTTGGCACTACAAAGAGGCTTGTGACCTCATGCTACAGTAGTATGACACTACGATGAGGTTCCCAGGTAGGGGTAATGCCTCGGCTTCAGGCCATGTCATAGCGGCGTAGCACCGCAAGGAAGCGCAAGGCTTCATGCCATATCTCTTTAATAAAGAACTCACCTATAGTGTATGAAAAGAGATATCAGGCCGTCTCTTGAGGGTAAACTTGTAGACGCCCAAAATTATACACTGAAACCAGGCTGGCACAGGACCTTTAATGTGCAGCCAGAAGCACACGTAACTACACTTTGTGAGTGGGAAGAATTACAATTGTGGTGCAGAATTCAAGGCGTAGTCCATTCTTGTATCACATTGTTATTTAACCCATGCGGGAAGATTCAAGTCGTCAGCGACATCTATCCTAATGCAAAATGGACAGTTACTGTGGGGAACGCTCAACCCTGGACACATATATATGTTGTGATATGTGGGGGATTGTTGGTGCTTTATTTACATGGAGAGAGCTTGCTCTCAATATGCCTTGTAAAATTTTAGTCCCACATTGGAAAAGCACCATGAGTTATCTCAACATATATACTTGGGTGTGTTGTTGAGAGATGCACATGGGGTGGTGACCCTAAGGAGGGAACCATGTGGATGATTTTACTAGGAGGTAAGAATAAGGCTCCAAGGATTAAGCATTAATGCTTTTGTCATTCTCTTGGATTAATTCCACTTGGAGCTAAGCCCCAAAGGGGCTTAGCGACTCGGACTCGGACTCGGACTCGGACTCGGACTCGGACTCGGGCTCATGGGCTCATGAGGCGTAATGTAGCGTTTTGTTGGCGCACTTTGCACTTAGCACGTCAGCAGTCATGCGGTCTTTATGTGGCTCATATGCGGTTCATGCGGCTCATGCGGTCCATGCGGTCCATGCGGTCCATGCGGCTCATGCGGTCCATGCGGCTCATGCGGTTCATGCGGTCCATGCGGCTCATGCGGTTCATGCGGCCCAAGCGGTCCATGCGGCCAGGCTGCTGCTGCTGCTGCTGCCGCATGGAGGGCTACGCTGACTGTGCAGATTTCAAATCGGTTATGGAAAGGGTGAATCAATGCGATTAATTCAGATCCTATCTTTGTGGGATTTGAATTAATTTCGTTACTATCTTTGTGGGATTTGAATTAATTCAGTTCCTATCTTTGTGGGATTAGAATTAATTCGTTGCTATCTTTTTGTGATTTGATTCAATCTTTCCATAACTGAAGAGGCGGCTAGGGTTTCCACCCTCTCTCTATATATACTCTCTTCTGGCCTCCTTTGTGGAAAAAAAAACGAAAATACAAGTCAGAAAAGGAGAAAGAGAGAGAGAGAGCTGCTGTCGCCATTGCAAGTCCATCCGAGGAGTCAGAACAGAGGTGACATCGAGCGTTCCACAAGTTATTCAACTTGCTGGTTCCTGGAAGCAGATCGTGTGGGGCGAATCTTGCTTTGAGCAACGGTGTTTTGACACCCCAGCATTATTCTTCTTCTCATCTCTCTCTAGCTTTATTGTAACTCGTTCTGTCCCAATTACAACACGTTTGCAAGGAAGAACGAGAGATCTTCTCTTCTCTTTTTCCCTCCTTCAGATTGTAATTTGGCTATTTGATTTTTTTTATTCCATCGTAGATCTTGAGTTTGCTCACTGCAAAGTTTTTATGTGACATCTCAGATCTCGATTGCATCTATTTTTCCATCTTTGATCAAGCCCCGGGAATAACAGAGATTGTGGGAGAACCCAAAAAACTCTTACAAATCAATTTGTCAAAATTACAAAGAAAGCCAAACATAAACACTATCACTTATGGCTTTGAAAATTCTTGCGAAAAAAAAAAATCACAGAACGATCAGAGTCCAAGCTTAGAAAAACATTCACTAATTAAATAAAAGATTACACCTTCTAGAAACTTGACCACCCGATCTAAATGGATCATCGTACCTACTCAATGTAATGAAACATATTACAAAATATTATCGAAGATGAGATGACGAGAACCGATCACCGATGATCTTCCCGAAATGATCTCTCTTCAAAATAGCCACAAATTTCTTATTTCTGTTCTTTGAAAGTTGCAAACTTTGAGATATCTCTCCGGTAGATGACGATAAATTAGGAAAAGATTTATTTATAGCTCCCTAATTCCACAAGCATCTGGACCGTTAATTAGTTCCAACGGTATTAATAAAACATATATTTTCGGCTGCAGTCCCGACATCGATATACCGACGGTATACCGAAAATATGCTACTTTGAGCCGGAACCAATTATGGAACAAACATCGTCAAAATTTGTACACCGGCGGTACTGACAGCGGTATACCGCTAATACTGACTGCAGTTTTCACTGGCTTTTGACACGTGCTCAAATCGAGCCACCTTTGCCGTCTTCGACTTTCCGAGCTTCTCCGACACACGAGTGACGCTCGTCGCACTCCGGGTATTTGTAACACATATTGGAATTCCATCCAACACCAACAAATCTCTCCCTTCCTAACTCGGTGGAGGAGCTCGCCATTCTGACGATCCTCCTGTTGTAATCAAAATTTTCCCTTAGCATAACTTTTTTGAGCATATTCGCTCCATTGTCTTATGTATTCAAGCATTGCATAATTCGTCGCTATCATATCCGTAATACCGAGTTGCAATATGTTTGGACCGATTATGAAATGTCGAGTTCTTTCCAATGTGAATAACACTTTAGCAAACACAAAGCAAAACATGTTGCTCTTACTTAAGCCCCATTTTCTTTAGGAACTTCTTCATCTGCAAGTCTCTATTGTCGTAATGAACTCTTCCTCTGTCGTAGGCAAGGCAACATACTTATGCAAATGCGACTGCCAGAAACTGTTCTACAGGAAAACATCATAACATAGTCTGAAGTCGATCTCCTGGATCCACATCCCCAACGATATCAGCGTCGGTATATCAAACCATCTTCGGCTCGTCTCATACCCAAATGGAAGCTTCCAATCAGCACTACCTTGAAGATAACAAAGAATCCACTTGACCGTACTCTATTGTATCCTCCCTGGATTGAAGAGATACATGCTAACCATACTTACCGTGTGAAATATATCTAGCCTTGTATACACTATGGCATACATGAGCCTCCCCACAGCTGAAACTTATGAAACTTTTTTCATATCTTTCTTTTTGTAATAGGTTGATAGACACTGCTTCATAGTGAGCTTAAAGTGAGTTGCAAGAGGGGTGCTCACTTTCTTCGATCCGTCCATTCCGATAATGCCGCAAGCAATATACCGTTGGTATGCCGGTATGATACCACAGTTTCATAATTATATATGGCTGGATTTTTGGTTTAGCTTTCATTTTGTCTTTCTTTATTGAGTTACAAATAATCCTAGAGACTCAATATATAATAAAGAGATATTAGGGAAGTACGAAGTCTTGGAAACTTTACTTCTTCCTTTGTCTGAATTTGGCTTTTTTCTTGATGGCAATTGTCCAAACCTAAGCATATCTGAAAATTTGTATACCTTTTAGGGACTTCGCTCCTGAACTCCAACGGAAGGTATTGTCCCCTCGACCCCCATCCGCTGACCGATCAGCAGAACCCCCGGGCCCAGGGGATGTTGTAGGCGGTTAAGAGAAATCTTTGGGCTAATATTGTCTTTGGCCCATCATGATAATTACTTCACTGCATGCCTCCATGATTGATCTTACTTGTTATTTTTCTATAAATACATGTTAGACGAACAAAACAATGCACATAATAGCAAG
This sequence comes from Iris pallida, assembly GCA_029216955.1. Classification (NCBI taxonomy): domain Eukaryota; kingdom Viridiplantae; phylum Streptophyta; class Magnoliopsida; order Asparagales; family Iridaceae; genus Iris; species Iris pallida. Next base: position 5,242,149 of record JANAVB010001400.1, read on the forward strand.
TATGATATCACTAGTACATATTAGGTCTATGCTATGTTTAAGCATATACACTAAAGTGGTTGCATGATAACTAGTGATTTCATAATAGTAAACTTAATTGATTAACCGTAATAAAAAAAATTAATCATCAGGCTACACTCCACTAACGACATCAGCTCCATCGGCTGTAGTACTGCAGTTTCACGCAGGTGCTCCTCTTCCTCCTCACCATAGTCCAAGATTGGACATATTCTTATGAGTTTATGTATCGACCCTAGTTGGGTCTTTTATTTTATTAATATATATTGTATCAAATGTTGTTATGTCAGACAGTTTGTGGTTTGTTTTTCAGTATGACTTCTTGTGTATCATAATTAATTATGTATCGTAGACACTTTAGTTCATGTATCGTAGTATAGTTTCTTATATATCATATTGTTTGTTATGTAGTGTATTAGAATCGTGGTTTGGTTCTTATACTGTGGTATATTTTTTATTTTTGTTTTATATATTTTGTAATGTATTCGCACTTTCTATTTTGGGATATTGAATCTGTTATTTTTTCTCCAGCTTTTTGGTTTTTAGCAACGTTTAGTAACATTAGCGACACAAAAAGGATGTCGCTAGTGTATATCTTAACGTCGTTAACTATATCACGACGTCGCTATATGTCGATGTCTCATCGCTAACTGGGATATAATATGGAATATGTAGTGAAGTTTAATTAGCGACTCAGCATACGTCACTAGTGTGGAAAAAACATTGTCGCTTTAAGTTTCAAATTTACTGACATTGTAGACTTTGTCATGTCATTAGAAACGTCAGTAAAATCAATAAGAGGTCGCTATTTAGTCGCCTTTTTGGCGACAAATAGTGACCAAATTGATGTCGTTATATTGGTGACGTTTTTTTGTCTTTGTGCTGCTAACCGTCGCTAAGTTGGTGACATATAGAGATGTAATTTATCAAGCCGTTACAACATGTTTAACGATGTTTTTTTTATTAGCGACCAACAAATAAGTGACCCAGTCAAACGTCACTAATATGTATCAATGACGTCATTTTTTTGATAGTAACGCTTTAGGCATCGCTAATATCATAAATTTTGTTAGTGAGTTTCTTAGGCCTGCGTCGCATCTTGTAGCAGTGACATGTTTTGTGCGATTAGCGAAATAAAATCATAAGCTTTAATTGTGACAAAATAAAAAAATAATGATTGTGACCTAATCCTAATGAATTGTGTAAGAAGAACAAGTCGTGAAATAAAGTGAATGTAGGTTGGAATGGATATTTTCCTAACAAACATCCTTCTCGCGAACCTTCCAGTTTAATGCTAAGGTAGACATACATTGTACTGAACGTTGGCATTCCTCGCGAACCTTCAGATCCAATGAACAACATAATGCCAGTGACAAATGCATTGAATTTTGGCATTCCTCGCGAACCTTCGGATGCAGTGAACAATGTGCTTAAGACAACTCCATCACCATTATATAAATTAAGTGAAGAAGGTCCATCGAGAGCTCACAATTATACTAAAATTTCGATGAAACCAAAGAGGAAGAAGAAGAAGAAGGAGAGAGTCTATGGCTATGGAGAGCCCTCCCTTCAACATATGCTCCGTACCATCCATGCCTAAAATACTCAGCCTCATTGCCAACCGTCATTGATGTGCGGTTGGCTCTCGTCTCTACTCTACTAGTCCGAGAGCGAGATTACGATGAAGCTTACGAGCCTTTCAAAAGGATCCAGAAGCTTGAGCATCAGTGGCCTACTTGAAGATCCAAAACTGGACAAGGAAGGAGAAGAAGAAACTGTTTAGAGGATCAAGTGGACTTGGAGCTGATGATGTAATTGTAACAATGGCTCAAAGAGATTCTACACTATACTTCGTTCTATTAATAAAATCGGTGATGCTATTTTGACCTCCGTGGGCTGGCCTGCGGCTACGCAGCACATCGGCATTGGCCCTCCGGCCTGAGGTTGGCCTGCACGGGCCAGCGCTAGCCAGTCCTGCAGGTGGTCAAAATAGCATTTTCCTAATAAAAAAAAATAGCATCCATTGCTCTGATATTGTATCAAAATGGAAGAATATCGTGTCCACCACATTCAATTCGTAATAATCTAATACAAAAGGCTAATTAAACTGGATTCTCTTATTCCTTTTGGTAGTTCGGACACTGGCTTGTTACGTCTGTAATGTCATCTAACAAAAAAATGTTTCTCTTTATCATAGGCCTTTGTTTAAATGTGCCGTCTCTTTGATATAACCAGCTCAATGACCACAAAATGTATTGCCATATGGTGGTTCTATAAATGTCAATGATGGTAGATTTGCTATGTCACACATCTTTTCGACCTATATTTTTTTAAGATAATTTTTAAAGACACTCTACATTTTACTTCAAGACACTCCAGTCTCAGAACTGTCAACTTGTTAACAGTTCTAACATAAAGTAGGACGGCCAACAAAGTTGGCACTCCTAAAGAATTTGAATATTAAAATAGACTGTGAAAGAAGTTGGTTATCCTCCTTAATGTTAGAACTGCCAACTTTGTTGGCAGTCGTAATGGACTGCCTTAGCGTTAAATGTGGAGTGCTTTTAGAAATTCTCTTTTTATCGTCTGATAATTTTAATTCTTTGCATTATTTTCCATCTTGCTAACAAATACTTAATTGTAATTTTTCCGCTATTTACATCTTCCTCCTCCATAACCACCAACGTGACCAACCACAACCATTACTTTGCTTTCTTCAAAAAAAGAGAGAAAAAGAATTGAAGAAGGAAAAGAAACGGATCAGGAACAAAGGAGAGGAGAAGTTGAAGAGGGAGAAGGAGAAGTTTGGGCTAGAGGGAATTTTTCCAAATCTCCTACTCAAGAGGCAAGCCCCTTCCTTGTCTTCTCCATTTTTATTTTTATTTTTATTTTTGGGTATGCCTACAACATGTTTGATAAAATTTCTCTTCCAAATGTTTTATTGGATTTCATGCTAACTTTGCTAATATCCCTTTGTAAAAAAAATCACACCCTTGTGCTCCAAAATCTAATTCATAAAAGACTCTATTGCAAGGTAGTTTAGTTATATATACTATTAGTATTATGTGAAAATTTGTAGTATGTTATCTAGTGTTTGTATTACTAGTATAACTATGAAATTAAATTTATGAAATTATGCAACCCATGATACATGTATTAATTTTTTTTGTAGACATAATATTTTCTAAGTTTAGTTGAGTAGGGGTTTAATTTATACATGCTTCGTTTATCCTATTATTCAAATTCGAAGACATCAATGTGTACAAGCTTGAAGCAATACTTAAAGAGGAATCCTATCATATAACCATAGTGTGCTATGCCTAGCCGTGTTCTAAATGGAGGTCGAGGCAGCTGCCTACATGCTAGGCCGCCGCTCTCCGCACCGCTTTTTCCGTTGGCGGTGGAGTAGGCGGCCAACGGAGATTTAGTGGCATAGACGGAGGTGAGGTGGCATAGGCGGACGCCTAGGCAGAGTAATACATGACTAGATATTTTGGCAAAACAGTTTTGCAAGCATTATGGACCTATGATTCACTTTTACAAGACTGAAACTTCATAAATCTTTGTTCTACAATTTAGTTATACATAAAAACTCTAAAAATATGCATATTATGCACACACAAAAACCGTGATAAAATAGTACAAATGTCATGAATGTATCAAACGCCTAGTCTGCCTTGGAGGTAGGCAGGCCCTCTCCGCCGTGCACCCGCCTACCACCGTTTAGAACCTTGGCCTAGTCATGATACAAAATTCGATATTTTTTCAAGCGAACTTGGAAGAATTAGCTGTTGTCCAGAATTCAAATTAGGCTTATTCATGAAAATAAGTAGTAGTGAGGTCTATTTAAGGATATTTTAATTTGCAGACCTACTAGGTAGTTCCGGAGTAAATTCCTGGAACTTCCGAGGCCGTGTCGGACCCTTAAAAAGTGGTTTTTATCCCAATTTATTTTATGGCCAGCACTTACGTGTACAAACACATGTTTATTTTGGTTTGACAGGTAAGGAACGAGTGTACCGTACCATCGGTATCACTTAATGCAGATTGTAGGCCGTGTCAAGGCTAAGTGCATAGACTTTGACTATACCAAAGTCGAGAATCCGATAGGAGTACCAATATAGCGATTTGTTGTCGAATCTCGACGTTCACAAGAATATGTAACCTAGTTTGATACTAAAAAAGGAATTTTTGAGCGTATGTATCCATGTCACGTCTGAATGGTAATTTTTGACCATTTGGGCCAACTTTAATTTTAAACCTCAACATAAGATAATATTAGGTTGCAAATCTTAATGTTTTAAACCGTATAATTTAAATTAGTTCTAGTATTTTGTTTCCTTTGGATTTTGATCCAAGTTCAAAGTTCTAGTTGTTTCATCTATAGAACTGTTGCTAGTAGTATTCTTATTATCCTGTTGACACGGGGATATGGAAGAGTTGCATTCACTATAAATAGTGACGTAGCATTATTATTCAGTTGCTTGTTATAATGTGATTCCAAATTCATAGACTTGACGTATTTTTTATAGAACCATGGGGTGGGGAGATCGGATGTTGACTCCTCCTCCTCTTTAGTGTAGACTCGCTACTGAGAGATGGTAGAGTGTTATCGTAGAGTCGCCACTAAGGAAAGGTAGATTATAGACTATAGGCTCCCCTTTGAGATATTATAATATAGACCGGAGGATCGCCACTGAGCTACCATACTACTTGCTTGAATTTACCAGGTAGTCATGCGCACAAACATTGTTCTCCAGTGCATGTTCACATAGATTGTGATACCTATATTTCCTGTGTTTCTTTCTCAATGTTATATTGTTACATTAGACTTATTCTTTTGTATCTTGCTATATTTCTCCGAGGATCTGGTTTCCTTCCAGGTTCGTTGCGTTGATTATGCAGAGCTCCTCCCGAAGGATCTTGGATTCCTCGAATTCAGGTATTGTGCATAGCTCCTTTGAGGACCTGGCTCCCTTCCAGGAAGCTCTGCTTGAGGACTCTGCTCCTTTGAGGACCTGGTTCCCTTCCAGGAAGCTCATTAGCCACCATTACTTCTTTCGAAATTTCAATTTTCCATACAAGGCAAATACCAAGTGTCTCTGCATATTCACACAACCACCATTACTTCTTTCCAAATTTCAATTTTCCATACGAGACAAGTGCGTCTCATCATATTAACATAGCCACCATTACTTCTTTCCAAAATTTAATTTTCCATACGAGACAAATACCAAACGTCTCATCATATTCACACAGCCACCATTACTTTTTTTTCAAATTGTAATTTTCTATACAAGGCAAATACCAAATGCCTCAACACATTGGGAACAGATCTGTTGTCCCATTTATCTTGTCCCAATTCTGTCCCCCTCCCTATTACATGTGGGCCATGGAAGTAGATTAGTAGATGGTAGCCCACATGTAATACGTAGGAGGACAGAATTATGACAGAATAAATGGGACATCAGATCTGCTCCCCAACATATTCACACAACCATCATTACTTCTTTCCAAATTCAAGTTTCCACACAATGCAAATATCAAGTGATTCAAGTGCCACCACACGTTTGTTATTTAGTTCTTTCCATACCAAGGCAAATACCATGCTTGTTCTTTAGTTCTTTCCATACCAAGGCAAATACCATGCGGCGGCTAAGCCGAGACGAGGCCGCCTCATTTAATCACGTAGAAATTATTGGGTTTTGTTAGAAAAGAAATGATTTTGCTTGAGTTTTGTCCGAGTCCGGTCCGGTCCGGTCCAAACGAACGAGCCTAACGGACCGGATACGAGCATGACCAGAAATTAATGGACCGAGCACAAACACAACAAGTCTTGTTCGAATTTAACCGAGCCGGACTCGGGTCCGTCCGATTCTATTTTCCGTCCGAGCTTGAACACTAGGATGTCCGAGTCCGTCCGGTCCATTTACACCCCTACCTACTAGATCAATGAGACTTTCACTACTCAGTTCCATTCTTCTTAGAATTCGCACATGAAACCAATATGTCTAATTGTTGCTGGTAGTGTTGTAGCCAGTATAAGTGAACCCATACTTAATGTAGTAAGTCACCTCATAAATTCATAATCTTGATATGTTAAGTGTACAATCTGCTGATAATGTTCATGTTCCTTGAACCAATCCTGGTGAGGTCAACTCTCTCTCATGCTATGGACAGTCAATTGTCCAATAGTCTATTGTTCCATAATCAAATCATAACTTGATCCTCAACTGTACTCTTTCTTCATATAACATAACCGGTGCAACTGGATGCTGACAATGATGTTTGCCTGCTGACGATGATGCTTGACCTACTGACTTCTCCAAAGATAATATGAGAATTACTCTTAGGAAGTCCACAGGAATTTTACCTAAACAAACCAAACTGAATTCCGACACGAATTGCGAATTGTGGAAAGGTATGGATATGCGATATGAAGTACGAGGAGATGATTATATTATTTTTCATGACCTAATTGGAGGCATACGGAGGTCAAGCCTTTGACAAATGCTTTTGCAACTTTCAAGAAGAGGAGATTCATGAGAGTTCGTCGTTGATTCGAAGGGAGATCATATTATTGACATTGCCCAGTGGATCTTGTTCTAGTTCCTTTTGGGTAACCTTGCTATTTTCTCCATTGTAATCAATTTTCCTTATTGAGTGTGGTTGACCCATTGTTGGATTGATAGGAGATATTCCAGTAGTGGAGCTTTTCCGGGTTGGACTCCGATTGTTCCGTAGTTTTCTTCCGCATTAGGTTTCCATGTGAAAATCTCATGTGTTTTCGTTTGTTGTGATTGTTGTATTGTTTTGTGATTGTGTGTTGCAGGATACTTAGATTTTGTTCAGTCCTCATGAAGTACTTTGGGTCAGAAACGAGTGTTCTGCTGCATTGTCGTGCTTCGTTCCCAATAGGTTATCAAATTGTCAAGTCTCTTAAAGACTTGCACTAGGCTATATTATATTAAGCGTGAGGCGAGAGGAGGCAACGAAGCTGGTGCCTTGCTTAAGCGCGCTTAAGAGGCGCTTAGTTAGCACTTTACCCATTTTTACCTACGGAGCCTCCTACATGTAAAATACTTTATATACACATAAATTTTAATATTTTTTCATACAATTCTACTAGTATATGCCTGAGTAACAATACCAATTATCAATCAAAGAAAGTAATAATATAAATACTAGAATCAAAATACAAAGTCATTAAAATACCATGGTCAAAATAGTCAACAAGCCACACAATGCATACATATTACATAGTCATCAAAATACCATCAAACGTAAAAGTTAAACTCTCCAAACTTTTTTTTCCCAGATTATTTTTTTTTGAACCAAGACGCTTTTTCCAGTGCCTAACACGTGGCGAGGCGCTATTAAGCGCCACCTAAGCGCGCCTAAGTGACGATCGCTTTTCTGGGACGAGATTTTCCTAAACGAGGTGCCTAAATTACAGTTTTCACTTAAGTGCACTTTTTACAACATAGATACTAGGTTAATGTAGATGGGTTGCCTTAAGAAATGGCTGGAAAGGCTCCAACCACAATAAGAAGCGTGCTACCGCTTTTCCGAACTAGTACAGAAAGTCTAATTGAGCGACTCAAACATTTGATTATATATAGTTTATGAGGTTTGGTTAGACAGCTCTTTAATAGAACATCGGAGAAGGTTACCCTCCCACCTTTTTCTAAATAAAATAATCATTTGATCATAGAGGCTCATATTCCCTGCCGAAAAGTTAAGGTTCCTGTTGCCTCCAACTTCCTGGGAAATTATTCAATGGGACAGGTTCAACACGTGGTAGCGGTGAATGATGAGTCCGTCCAATGATATAATGACATATGGTAATATTTTACTATTTTTGATAATCCAATCTAGGTTTGGCTCTAGCAAAAATGAGGTCATAGACGATCCTGAATGGGAGCCCTTATGTAAATTGTGGACCGATTCTTAAAATGGAGGCTATGTAAATTTTGTACCGATCGTGGAAATTGGGGTCCTTATGTAAGTTTTGGTTCCATCCTAAAATTGGGATCCCTATGTAAATTTTGGACTATTCCTAAAATGGGATCCCTATGTAAATTTTGGGATGATCCTGAAAATGGGGACCTTTGTAAATTTTGGGGCCCTAGGCCTATGCCTAAATCACCTAGGCTTGGAGCCGGCTCTGATCATATCTTAATGATATTAGGCAAATGTTTGATTAGTTTCTTTTTCGGCTTTTGATATTACCATGTGTCGTTATACCATTGAACCAACTCACTGTTTACCACTGTCATGTGGTGAGTCCGTCCCACTAAATAATTTCTCCAACTTCTGGGCATTGTATTGGATTCCAGTCTGGATTTGGTAATAGTATATTTATGAAGTCCAAATTTGATTAAATATTTGATTTAATTTGATTTGGATGTCCATAATTAATGCTGGGCTATTTGAGATATAATAGGATTCTTATTTGAGGTTTCCTATTTAAGAGATCATATTATAATCTAAAATATGATGTTGATGAGCTATTTTAGGTGTAGTAGAATTCTTATTTGAGGGCTTCCTATTTAAGAAATCCTATTATGACCTAAAATAGGTTTTTTTTCATCCTATATATATGGGATGAGGGTGGAGGCACAAAGCACAGCACAAAAGTGGAGATTCGATGTGCTCGTCCACAGGAAATCTAAGAGAAAGTTTCGCACTTTGCTCTTAGGACTTCGTCATCCAAGACAGAAGGAAGAAGAGATCTAATCGAGGGGTCGTCAACTACGATTAGGGAGATTCTATGGGTTGGTGAGCGATTTCAATTGTAATATCTTTCTTTTCTTCTTGAGTGGGGTGAGGGGGTTGAACTTATTAGTGCAAAGGGTTCAACATTAGTTTTTGTCAATCTTGTAATTTCATCTGAGTTATAGAGATTAGAATTTGTTCAGGTGACGTAGTCACCACCATGTACTTGTCATTATCTATGCTTGGTGTCCGTTAGACGGGGATTGGTTCTTTCAGGTGGGTTGGTCTAAGTTTTTGCTGCGACAACGTCTCAGACACGGTATCGGAGCGCAGGAGGGCGTATCCGATTCCCAATATCTGGTATCAGAGCTTTGGAGGTTCTGGCAACCATGTCTATGGAGCAGATGAGCACTCGTATGATCATCCTCACAGGGGAAAACTGGACGATTTGGAAGCCAAGGTTGGAGGATCTACTTTGGCACAAGGACTTACATGGTCTGTTAGAGGGCGACAATGCAAAGCCAATGCATATGGACAAAGCTGCTGAAGACTGGAAACGACTAGATCGGAAGGCCGTTGGATTCATCCGCCAATGGTTGGATGATTCGGTGTTTCACCACGTATCCATAGAGATTTCAGGAAAAGCATTATGGAAGAAGCTGCATTAGCTGTACGAAAGGAAGACGGCTGGCAACAAGGCGTTTTTTGTTCTCCAACTCGTCAACTCGAAGTACACGGAGGGTGCCCCAGTAGCACAACATCTGAACGAGGTTTAGGGTATCATCAATCAGCTGTCTGCGATGAAGATGGTGATTGATGATGAGCTTCGGGCCATACTGCTCTAGAGTTCTTTGCCGGAAAGCTGGGAGACGTTGGTGGTATCGGTGAGCAACTTCGCGTATGATGGAGCTGTCACGATGGAGGCAGTCAAAAGTAGCTTGTTGAATGAGGAGGTCCGATGCAAGCAAGTGAAATCGTCGCAGGAGTCCGCTCTGGTGACTTCCTACGACAACGGAAGACCCAATTCACAGACGAGGACATGGAAAAGTTTTCGGAATCTTGTGATTGTGGACCGCAAGGAGGGCTGCTATCACTGTAACGAAAGGGGTCATATCAAGGGGAACTGCATGAAGCTCAAAGCTGAGATGGCAAAAGGCAAGGACGATCAGGAGGATCTCACAGCAATAGGAGATATCATCATTGCAGCAACCGACGCGGAGAAACCTTGTGGCATGTGTCATGACGACGACTGGGTCATGGACACGGGAACGTCGTATCACGCCACTCCACATAGAAGGATCTTCACGTCATACTGCGACGGCATGTTTAGACGTGTGAAGATGGACGACAAGGGGACAGCTGCAGTTGTAGGCATCGGTAATGTGCACTTGACAACGGAGCTTGGTGGGAAGCTCGTTCTCAAGGGTGTACGACATGTACCGAGTTTGCGCTACAACTTGATTTCGGTAGGGAGGCTGGCAGATGATGGTTGTCGTAGTCTGTTTGGGGACAAAGATTGGATGCTTGCGAAGGATTCCAAACAACTGGCTCGAGGAGATTTGTGTTGTGGCATGTATAGGCTCAAGCCGCTGAACTGTACAGGTAGGCCATAGACAGCGGATGGAGGCTCAAGTGGTGCTCGATAGGAGGTGGATCATCGAGAACTTGCTGAGGAGGGACTTCTAGGTGCTTTGAGGAATACGGATGATTCGGTTCGTCGAGCCAAAGCAACGGATGGTGGTGAGTCAAAGATTGAGGGTCGGTCTATCGGTCCCATGACAGCTGGTCGGTCTCCGGGTAGGGGTTGCTCTACGGATCCGGTTTTGACGACGGGTGGTTTGCCAAAGCTTCACGGAGCGACATCAGTTTCAGCAGTTCGAAGCCAGGAAGGAAATCAAGGTTTGCAGCAAACTCAATCTGAGATGGGAGCATCATCATTCACGCAGTTCAGGGGAAGCTGTGGGTCATCGACGGCATGCACAGTACGTGATGTTCTGCTCGAGGATGCATGTGTATGGGGAGCTTCAAGTTCAGACACGAAGGTGGGCAGGTTCAGGAATTCGAATCTCAGGAGGACCGCACCGTCTGCTTGGTTGGGCCAGCCAAGGATGAAGAAGCTCGTCGAAACGTTAACACTTTCCGGTAGAAGATAGAAGTCGAGGACAGGTAGCCGAGACTTGTGGTGAGGCTAATCGTCAGGAACTTCGATCTTGATCGTGTTATTGATATCGGCAGAACCCAAGTAGTGCAAGAGGTGCTACACATGGCAGCTAGCGTCGACGTGACGGTCGAAGAGCTGGAGACGAAGGAAAATGTAAAGCAGCTCGGGGGATCAAAGATCAGTGGCATGGGGGAGCAGGAACTCTGTTGCATGACGACAAGCATGAAGTCCAGTTGAGGAGCCATGGGGTCAACACCCTCTCATTAGACTGGAGGGAGAGATTGTTGGAGTCCAGTCTGGATTTGGTAATAGTATATTTATGGAGTCTAAATATGATTAACTATTTGATTTAATTTGATTTAAATGTCCATAATTAGTGTTGGACTATTTTAGATATAATAAGATTCTTATTTGAGGGTTTCCTATTTAAGACATCCTATTATAATCTAAAATAGGATGTTGATGGGCTATTTTAGGTGTAGTAGAATTCTTATTTGAGGACTTCCTATTTAAGAAATCCTATTATGACCTAAATAGGTTTTTCTCATCATATATATATGGGGTGAGGGTGGAGGCACAAAGCACAGCACAAAAGTGGAGATTCGAGGTGCTCATCCACAGAAATCTAAGAGAAAGTTTCGCATTTTGCTCTTAGGACTTCGCCATCCAAGACAGAAGAGAGGAGATCTAATCGAGGGGTCGTCAACTTCGGTTAGGGAGATTGTTACGGGTTGGTAAGCGATTTCAATTGTAATCTCTTTCTTTTCTTCTTGAGTATGGTGAGGGGGTTGAACTTATTAGCGCAAAGGGTTCAACATTAGTTTTTTTCAATCTTGTAATTTCATCTGAGTTATAGAGATTGAGATTTGTCCAGGTGACGTAGTCACCGCCATATACTTGTCTTTATCTGTGCTTGGTGTCCGTTAGACAGGGGTTGGTTATTTTAGGTGGGTTGGCCTAAGTTTCCGCTGCGGCAACGTCTCAGACGGTATCGGAGCGCAGGAGAACGTATCCGATTCCCAACACATTGGAGTCCTACTGAACCAAATGCAATCTTGCTATGTGCTATAGAAATGAGGATGCAGGTTCCTCAAGAAACCATACAACTTACCCAAATGGTAGAGATCTTTGAGCGTCAAGTATGTGGCATCTGGAGTCGGAGAACGCCTATGGAGGTGGTTTGCCAGATGTTAATTACTGATAAGCGAACCACCAACAATAATCTTCCTTGGTTGGCTTATCGCTGGCATCTTAAGCTGGCATTGAACTTTTCAAGGTCACATGGATATAAAAGTTTGTAGTGTGGGAGTTGACAGATAGTTGGGGGATAAATATTCATCATTCTTTTGTAGCATTAAATTCTTGAAGCCAAATTTCTGTTGTCACAAACAAGTAATGAATCATTTGTTTTAAATACTTCCTTTACCAGCGAGATATGGATTATGTCAAATGTCTAGCGGGTTGTTAACCACATATAAATTTGTAGTTTATGGAAATGACATTTCTTAGGTATTATGCAGTTTCTTTGGTATTCTATGTTTAGCATGTAGATTTTTACTTCTCTCTCGCAAATTTTTTTTCTTCTTCTTCAGGATTATTTAAGGAAGCAAATAAATCTCTACTACTTTAGCTGGTATTATCCCTAGTATTTTGCTTGAGGTTTGGCATTATTAAAGTTGAGATGCTCATAATAAGAATATTTTTTTTCTTATATTAGCTTAACTAAAAATGTCGGTATCGGTTAGTATCGGGCATCGATCGCTATCAGATCGGGACATGCCAACCGTATCAGTATCGGCCGTATCGGATAGGTATCGTCCGATACTGCAAACTATGATATATAGTGCTCATCCCATGCTTCTCATGATATGTCCCACGTCATTGTGTTAAAAATCCAACTTCCCAATTTGTACACTCTTGGAATGTAGTTTGTAAAAACTTTAATTGTATATATTTTGCATGTCAACAAAGTTTGAAATAAGGTGGATAAAATACCTACATAAGTATGGAATTTAGAATCCAATATATAGAAAAAATGTATTACTAAAACATAAAAATATGTTGGGGACTTGTACAACATAGGTGGAATTCTCTAGACATAGGCAAAGATAAATATCCAGCTATACCTTGAGTGAAGGACAGTATGCTGCATATTAATGCTGGTGTAATTATTCTAAGATCTTGTAGTGTCTACTGAATATGTTTCAGTAATTAACTATTTTGTTTGATTGAAGGAAAAAAGACAGAGGTTTCCAATTATATATGCAATCTGTTTCATGAAGAGATCGAAGGAGTCTTGTTCTGGAAAAAAAAAAATCAAATTCTGAAATACATGACCATAGATAATCAGAACACCACTTGTCACAAAATGATACCACAAAGATAAATGGATAATCATATATATATATATATATATATATATATATATATATATATATATATATATATATATATAAGAAAAAAAAAAAAAAAAATATATATATATATATATATATATATATATATATATATATATATATATATATATATATATATATATATATATATATAAGAGTGTTTCATCAGTTTGTTGTATTTCTTCATCATTTTAGTAGGAAGTCAGGTAGATATAGACCTTAATATATATCTGATGATACAGGAGAGGGGCTAAACCTAATGCCCATTCAATATGTTGGTTTTCAGAGCACAGATATGTTAAAAGGCTTGATGGACATTTGGCTCTAACCCTTACTGATATTTTGATGTGAGTGTTGAGAATCAATAAGGGACTTTTAGTCCCACATCGGAATATGTAGTTTGTAGAGGAGCTAGACTCCCTATATATAGTGAAGTAGTCCATCAATAAAATTATCAATCTATTATTTTCTACATGGTATCAGAGCAATAACTCTCTCTCTCTCTCTCTCCACAAAACAAAATTTCCCCCCCCCCTCCTATAGCAGCCTGTAGCGGTCCCGCCCCCTCCTCCTGTAGCAGTCCCGACCCCCCCCCCCCCCCCGACCCCCCTCCTCCTGTAGCCTCCCGCCCCCCCCCCCCCCCCTCCTGTAGCCGCCCCGCTCCCCCCCCTACTCCAGCCCCGACCCCTCCTCCTGTAGCCGCCCCGCCCCCCCCCCCCCCCCCCCCCCCCCCCCCTCCTGTAGCCGACCACCCCTCCCTGTCGCAGCCTCCCCCCCCCTCCTCCAGCCCCGACCCCACCCCGCACCCCTTCAGTAACGCCCCCCCCCCCCCCCTTTCCAGGAACCCCCCGACCCCCACCCCCCCCAAACCCCCCCCCGACCCCCCCAAACCCTAACCCTAACCCTAGTTTTTTTTTTTTCATGGAAACCCTAAGCCTAGACCTAGCAGCCCCATCAAACCCTAACCCTAGCTGTTAAAAAAAAAAGAAAAAAAGGCGTATTTCGAATAGAGACGGCTGTCAAATCTTTATTTGCACCAACTCTGTTCCGTGCTTACGCCGTTTGGAACTAACAAATGCTTTATTTGTTATTCCTTCTTCACATCAGGATCTATGCAGAGACTGATCATGTCTTCTCTGGTGACCTGACGTGTTCACTTTACATGTGCGCGCCGGTGCTGGCCAAGTTAGTAGCGCATTAGTAAAGTCTCTGACGTTGAAGAAGACGACGTCGACGACGAAGACGACGAAGACGGCGAAGACGACGACGTTGGGTCAGTTGCAGATTTCGACGACGACGAAGAAGACGACGAATTGAGTTCAAAGTTGCAGACGCCATGGATTCGATCAGTGGCAAACTGACGGCCGATGAGATGAAGGCCTTGGTTGATGATATCTTATCCAAGAGATTAACCGAGGTAACCCCACGTGTGATCCATACTGATGTGGATCCGTCGTCTTACAAAATGGGGAAGCTGGAGAAACTGGAGACGAAGTTGGAAGGAACTTCCAACTACTTGAAGTGGTCGCGACAGGCGATGCGGACACTGAAGGGACGTAGCTTGGTTGGCTATGTCACTGGCCAAGCCAAGGCGCCAGCCGATCACTCCACGAAGGAGTTTGCTGTGTGGGAGATTGTCAACAACGTCGTGGCTGGGTGGTTGACTGCCTCTTTAACCGACCAGGTGTCGGACAATGTCGAGGCTATGGAGACTGCCGCTGATATATGGCAGACTCTCAAAGATATTTACTCCGACTCCGGCAACCCTATGCGAGTCTTTCAACTACAAGATGAACTCGATAGGGTGGCCCAAGACGACCGTACCATCTCTGAGTACGCGGCCCTGTTGAAAAAGTATTGGTCTGATCTGGATCATTATGATCCTCTTGGGATGGAAGATGCACAAGTCGAACCAGCCTTCGCAAAGTACTTTCAGACGTTCCTGGCTTATATTTCCCGGCAGCGTATGATGAAATTTCTGAAGGGACTACACCCTATATTTGAGCAGCGACGGAATATCCTCCTTTCCCAACCCACGCTCCCGACCTTGGAAGAAGCTATCGCTGTCATGACACAGGAAGAAGCTCGACTGAAGTTGATGCCCAACACGGGCTCCTCCCAGGGGGAGCCAGCCGCGGTTGAAAAGTCTGCCCTTGCTGCCTTCAATCAACCTCCATCTATGGGTGGTGTTTGTCACAATTGTGGTGACTCCGGACATTACATCCGATTTTGTCCAAAACCCTTGCGCAATCAGTCTACTGATCGAGGACGGGGTCGTGGAGGCCGACGTGGTGGTAGAGGAGGATATGCTGGTCGAAGGGGCGGCCACAAAGCAAATCTGGCGGAAGAAGGGGGAGAGCATCACCTGGCTAAAATAACCCCGCTTGAGCGGGAGTTCCTTGAGAAGTTGCGTGGCACGAAGCTGGGTTCGGCCGACAGTCCTGGGGCGTCTTCAACCTCGGGAGATCACTTCACTTGCTTTGTCCAAACCAGCACCGATGATTCTGCACGTGCTCTTGCATCTATCCATCAGCCAGGATGGATTATGGACTCTGGGGCATCTCGCCATGTCACGGGGTCCCGTGGTGCATTTCGGGAATATACTCCCCTACCATTGCCGGAGAGTATTCAGACCGCTGATGGTACATCCAACCCTGTAATGGGTAAAGGCACTGTCGCATGCACCCCTTCCATCACTCTAACCAATGTCCTTCATGTTCCATCTTTTCCTGTCAATCTTCTATCCATTAGTGCCATTATACTTGATCTTAACTGTACTGTTTCCTTTGACATTCCTCAGGTGACTTTTCAGGAGAAAGGGACAGGACGACGACTTGGGACTGGCACATGGCATAAGGGGCTGTGGTATTTAGACAGGACTGGACTGGACAAAGCATTGGCATCCTTGGTAGCAGACGCACCACCAGAAGCTTCCTGTCGCAGTGTTGAAGCCGACTTGCTACTCCACCACCAGCGTGTCGGTCGTTCCTCTTTTCCGGTTATTGGTCGAATGTATCCGTCCTTATATCAAAGGGCTAATAAAGAGAAGTTATTTTGTAATGCTTGTGCTTTGGGAAAACATACCAGAAGCTCGTATGTGAGCACAGGGAATAGGAGTTCAGCTGCTTTTGACATGATCCATTCAGACGTATGGGGCCCTTGTCCTACAACCGGGATTAACGGCTTTCGATGGTTCGTCACCTTTATTGATTGTTATACTCGTGTGACATGGGTCTACCTTCTGAAGAATAAAAGTGACGTCCTTGAGGCCTTTCAGGACTTTCATCGACGAGTGGAAACACAATATGGCACTAAAATTAAGTGTTTCCGATCCGACAATGGGACGGAGTATACGAATAAGCAGGTTGCTGAGTATTTTTCAACTCATGGAATACTTCATCAAACTTCATGTGCTTATACTCCGGCTCAAAATGGTGTGGCGGAACGAAAGAACAGACACTTGCTGGAAGTTGCACGGATGATGATGCTGGCTATGAATGTCCCGAAGCACTTATGGGGGCAGGCTATATTGACGGCCTCTTATCTCATCAACAGAATGCCATCTCAGGTATTGGACTGGAAGATACCATTGGAGATGCTTACTGGAGCTAATACATACACTGTTCCACCAAAAGTTTTTGGATGTGTATGCTTTGTCCAGGATAATCGGCCAGGCGTTGGCAAACTGGATCCTCGGACAGTTAAATGTGTCTTTGTCGGTTACACGGCGACTCAGAAGGGTCATGCCTGTTGGAGTCCAGTCGAGCGGAAGATGTTTGTCAGCATGGACGTTACTTTCAGAGAACTCGAACCATACTATGGTTCGGATGAAGGTTCCGCATTTGGTGACACACCTAACACAGATGATGTTCGATGTGAGGGGGAGATAATAAGCCCAAATGTGGTCGTCGGATCGGTTCCGTGTCCGGTTGTAGAAAACTGGACGAAAGGGGAAGAACACAGTGACTCAGATACAGAAAATGAAGGAGAAGATCCATATGTTACGCAGGGGGAGCAGCAGACAAGGGAAAAGGAGCTCCAAGTCCGCTCAGAAGAACAAGTTGCAGACTGTCTGACTAAGGGTCTTAGTTCATTAAGTCTGTCGAAGCTATGTAACAAGATGGGGATGATCAATATCTATCGCCCATCTTGAGGGGGAGTGTTGAGAATCAATAAGGGACTTTTAGTCCCACATCGGAATATGTAGTTTGTAGAGGAGCTAGACTCCCTATATATAGTGAAGTAGTCCATCAATAAAATTATCAATCTATTATTTTCTACAGTGAGCTATGGAGAAAGCGTAAACAATATTTTGCTCCCGTAGAACCTGTAATATTTTGTAAGTTAATTTGTAACTAAATATCCTGAACTATTCCTGAGTTGCATGCAACTTTATATGTTAAAGTTTCAAAATTGATAACTTGTCACCTTAAAATTTAAAATTGACATTTAAAGACTCGAACTTTTAAGTTTTTGCAACTTGTTACCATATCTTGTTCAAAGACTAAATAAAATTACTATTATATCATTGTCTTAGATCTTTCTCATGTATCATAATCCTAAAAATCTTAATACTAAATCAACTAACATCTTTTCCTCTTCTTTAGAAAGTTCTGCCACCTCCTTATTGACCGACCCCCTTCAAGATGACCACCTCCACCCTTGTTAACCCCTCTCGCCTTTTCCGACATCTAGAAAACTTCCATAGCCGTCCATTCACCCCTCTCTCTTAGATGACACCCTTTTGAGCGTCCCCATTATCAATTAGGTTACATTTAGCAGATCATATTAAGATTTAGGATTAGGGTTAGCATAAGGAAGACATGATAAGATAGGTTTTTTTAAGTTGAAGGACAAAAATGTCAATAAAGGTCATGTGATGTATATTTAAAGAAGGATATTAACTTACAGAAATTTAAGAACTTAGGATCAAATTATTAATTCAAATAATTTAGGATAGCAAGTTACAAATTAACTTAATTTTTAATGGCTTGCCTCAAATGAAGCATACAGGTATTCACTCTATTATTACTAAACGTTTACACAATTAAACTAATTAACAATGCCTCAAACAAATAAAACAACTCATACAAGACCTCACCAAAAAGGATGAAATAAAGAAGAACAAGAAGAAGAACAAAGTTTTTTTTGCCCGAGATTTCCCTGATCATGCACAAGAATCCCATTAAACTTCACATTCTCAAGGCAAGACCCTTCTTAAATAAATACATTAACCCCCATATGTTTCACCCCTATTTAAAAAATAATTAAATGGACCACCCCTCTGTTTTATGTTTTATTTTAAAATAAGGGTGGTTAGTGTTAAAACTTTCTATAGAAAATATAATATCATAAGGGGTGGTCCGTGTAATAGTTTCAAAATAAAGGTGGTTCTCTAATAAATATGAAACATGGAATAGTTAACATAAATTGTCCTAAATAAATAAAACACCATAGTCATAGAAAATACGATTAAACTTTCATCTCAAATATTTTGTTGATTGGTATAGTTCAATTGTTTTCTTACTATGTAAAAGTAACCGAAATCACTATCATTTTCTGATTTTTAATGCACACAGAAAATATTGCCAAGAAGAGGAGGGAAGGAAGAATAGTGGAGGATGGTTGTGCGTCCCATATTTCTCCTCCCTACGCGCATTGCGTCCGGATGCAGAAGAGAAGAGGTGGTAGCGGTTGGCGCCCCGGTGGCACAGCAGCATATCCTCCTCCCGGTCATCGAATTTGCACCGTTCGGAACCGCAGCGCCTCCTTCTGCAAGCCCGGTCGGTCGTATTATCTCCGTCAGCGATCGGAACCGCCTCATCACCAACGCCGGCACCACGGTCTGCTTTCTCTTCGGCTAGTTCATCCGGTAGTTGTGTACATCTTGACCATTCTCAGATCCCTACGTAAGCAGAAAAACTCGAGGCGTGAATACGTTCTTTTTTTATGTTATCAAATTAGATCACACAAAATAGTATAGTGTGGAGAAACGTGAATGTGAATATTCAACTACAGTTGAGATTTTATGATTAGAAGCTTAAGGTTGTGGATTATGTAGTCCTCGTACAAACTTCTTATTTAGTTTATGTATGCATAGTAGATATATATGAAATAGAAGATACTTTGTTCAACCTTTTTTTTCCGTATGTCTCCCAAATTTTAAGTATTTTTATAACCTTTTAAAATTTCATAAACAGTTAATAACTTAACTAAATCAACAAAAAAAGAGAGAGTTACCGGTCTCCTTTTCTTGTTGGTTGATTTAACCCTAGAGTTAACATAAGTAATGGATGATTTGTTGGAAATGAAATACGAAAACCGTTTTCCCAGACAAATACATTGTGGGAGAACCGAAAAAAACTCGTACAAATCAATTTGTCAAAATTACAAAGAAAGCCAAACATAAACACAATCACTTATGGCTTTGAAAATTCTTGCAAAAAAAAAATAAATCACAGAACGATCAGAGTCCACTAATCTTAGAAAAACATTCACTAATTAAATAAAAGATTACACCTTCTAGAAACTTCTCCACCCGATCTAAATGGATCATCGTACCTACTCAAAGTAATGAAACATATTACAAAGATTATCGAAGAAGAGATGACGAGAACCGATCACCGATGATCTTCCCGAAATGATCTCTCTTCGAAATAGCCACAAATTCCTTATTATGTTCTTTGAAAGTTGCAAACTTTGAGATCTCTCTCCGGTAGATGACAATTGATTAGGAAAAGATTTATTTACAGCTCCCTAATTCCACAAGCATCTGGACCGTTAATTTAGTTCCAACGGTATTTAATAAAACATATATTTATGGCTGCAGTCCTGACATTGGTATACCGGCGGTAATACCGAAAATATGCTACTTCGAGCCAGAACCAATTATGGAACAAACATCGTCAAAATTTGTATACCGTTGGTACTGACAGCGGTATACCGCTAATACTGACCGCAGTTTTCAGTGGCTTTTGACACGCACTCAAATCGAGCCACCTTTGCCGTCTTCAACTTCTCGATCTTCTCCGACACACGGATGACGCTCGTCGCTCTCCGGATATTTTTAACACATGTTGGAATTCCATCCAACACCAACAAATCTTTCCCTTCCCAACTAGGTGGAGGAGCTCGCCATTCTGACGATCCTCCTGTAGTACTCAAAATTGTTCCTAACTTTTGTGAGCATATTCACTCCATTGTCTTCTGTATTCAAGCATTGCATAATTCGTCCCTATCACATCTATAATACCGAGTTAAAATATGTTTGGACCGACTATGAAATGTCGAGTTCTTTCCAATGTGAATAACACTTTGGCTAACACAAAGCAACAAATTGCTCTTACTTAAGCCCTATTTCCTTTAGGAACTTCTTCATCTGCGAGCCTCCATTGTCGCAATGAACTCTGCCTCTGTGGTAGGCAAGGCAACATACTTATGCAAATGCGACTGCCACGAAACTGTTCTACTGGAAAACATCATAACATAGTCCGAAGTCGATCTCCTGGATACACATCCCCAACCATATATCAGCATCGTTATATCAAACCATCTTTGGCTCGTCACATGCACCCAAATGGAAGCTTCCAATCAGCACTGCCTTGAAAATAACAAAGAATCCGCTTGACCGTATATCCTCCATGGATTGAAAAGATACATGCTAACCATACTTACCGTGTGAAATATCTAGCCTTATATACACTATGGCATACATGAGTCTCCTCACAGCTGAAATATATGGAACTTTTTTTTCATATCTTTCTTTTCGTCATCAGTTGATAGACACTGCTTCATAGTGAGCTTAAAGTAAGTTGCAAGAGGGGTGCTCACTTTCTTCGATTCGTCCATTCCGAAAATGCCGCAAGCAATATACCGTTGGTATGCCAGTATGATACCACAGTTTCATAATGATATATGGCTGGATTTTTGGTTTATCTTTCATTTTGCCTTTCTTTATTGAGTTACAAATAATCCTAGAGACTCGATATATAATAAAAAAATATTAGGGAATTAGGAAGTCTTGGAAACTTTACTTCTTCCTTTGTTTGAATTTGGCTTTTTTTTCTTGATGACAAGTGTCCAAACCTAAGCATATATGAAAATTTGTATACCTTTCAGGGACTTCGCCCCTGAACTCCAACAGGAGGTATTGTCTCCTCGACCCCCATCTGCTGACCGATCAGCAGAACCCCGTGTGCATGGCCCAGGAGATGTTGTAGGCGGTTCAGAGAAATATTTGGGCTAACATTGTCTTTGGCCCATCATGATAATTACTTCACTGCATGCGTTTATGATTGATCTTACTTAATATTTTTTCTGTATACACATACCAGACAAACAAAACAATACACATAATAGCAAGTATGATATCACTAGTACATATTAGGTCTATGCTAAGTTTAAGCATAAACACTAAAGTTGTTGCATGATAACTAGTGATTTCATAATGGTAAACTTAATTGATTAACCGTAATAAAAAATTTCAATCATCATGCTACACTCCACTAACGACATCAGCTCCATCGGCTGTAGTGCAGCTTACACAGGAGGCCATTCACCAGTTCGTCTCGCAGTTTCACGCGGGTGCTCCTCCTCCTCCTCACCATAGTCCTAGGTTGGACATATTCTTATGAGTTTATGTATCGACCCTAGTTGGGTCTTTTATTTTATTAGTATATATTGTATCAAACATTGTTATGTCAGATAGTTTGTGGTTTGTTTTTCAGTTTGATTTCTTGTGTATCGTAGTTAATTATGTATCGTAGACAGTTTAGTCCATGTATCGTAGAATAGTTTCTTATATATCATATTGTTTGTTATGTATTGTATTAGAATCGTGGTTTGGTTCTTATACCATGTGATATATTTTTTATTTTTGTTTTATATATTTTGTAATGTATTCGTGCTTTCTATTTTGGGATATTGAATCTGCTATTTTTTTCTCCAGCTTTTTGGTATTTAGCAATGTTTTATAACGCTAGCGACACAAGAAGGATGTCGCTAGTGTATATCTTAACGTCGTTAACTGTATCACGACGTCGCTATACGTCAATGTCTCATCGCTAACCGGGATATAATCTGGAATATGTAGTGACGTTTAGTTAGCGACTCAGCCTACGTCACTAGTGTGGGAAAAAAATTGTCGCTTTAAGTTTCAAATTTACTGACATTGTAGAATTTGTCATGTCATTAGAAACGTCACTAAAACAAATAAGTCGTCGCTAGTCGCCGTTTTTGGCGACAAATAGTGACCAAATTGACGTCGTTATATTGATGACGTTTTTTTATCTTTGTGCTGCTAAACGTCGCTAAGTTGGCGACATATAGAGATGTAATTTATTAAGTCGTTACAACAATGTTTAACGGTGTTTTTTTTATTAGCGACCAACAAATAAGTGACCCAGTCAAACATCACTAATATTTATCAATGACGTAAATTTTTTTTATAAACGCTTTAGGCATCGCTAATATCATAAATTTTGTTAGTGAGTTTCCTAGGCCTGCGTCGCATCTTGTAGCAGTGACATATTTTGTGCGATTAGCGAAATAAAATCATAAGCTTTAATTGTGACAGAATCAAAAAATAATGATTGTGAAATAATCCTAATGAATTGTGTAAGAAGAACAAGTCGTGAAATAAAGTGAATGTAGGTTGGAATGGATATTTTCCTAACAAACATCCTTCTCGCGAACCTTCCAGTTTAATGCTAAGGAGACATACATTGTACTGAACGTTGGCATTCCTCGCGAACCTTCAGATTCAATGAACAACATAATGCCAGTGACAAATGCATTGAATTTTGGCATTCCTCGCGAACCTTCGGATGCAGTGAACAATGTGCTTAAGACAACTCCATCACCATTATATAAATTAAGTGAAGAAGGTCCATCGAGAGCTCACAATTATACTAAAATTTCGATGAAACCAAAGAGGAAGAAGAAGAAGAAGGAGAGAGTCTATGGCTATGGAGAGCCCTCCCTTCAACATATGCTCCGTACCATCCATGCCTAAAATACTCAGCCTCATTGCCAACCGTCATTGATGTGCGGTTGGCTCTCGTCTCTACTCTACTAGTCCGAGAGCGAGATTACGATGAAGCTTACGAGCCTTTCAAAAGGATCCAGAAGCTTGAGCATCAGTGGCCTACTACAAGATCCAAAACTCGATAAGGAAGGAGAAGAGGAAACTGTTTAGAGGATCAAGTGGACTTGGAGCTTTGATGTAATTGTAACAGTGGCTCAAAGAGACTGTACACTATACTTCGTTCTATTAATAAAATTGGAGATGCTATTTTGACCTCCGTGGGCTGGCCTGCGGCTACGCAGCACATCGGCATTGGCCCTCCGGCCTGGGGTCGGCCTACGTTAGTAGGGAGGCCAATGACTGGCCGTGCGGGCACGGGCCAGCGCTGGCCAGTCCTGCCGGCGGTCAAAATAGCATTTTCCTAATAAAAAAAAATTTAGCATCCATTGCTCTGATATTGTATCAAAATGGAAGAATCAAGTGTCCACCACATTCCAATTCGTCATAATCTAATACAAAAAGGCTAATTAAACTGGATTCTCTTATTCCTTTTGGTAGTTCGGACACTGGCTTGTTACGTCTGTAATGTCATCTAACCAAAAAATGTTTGTCTTTATCATAGGCCTTTGTTTAAATGTGCCGTCTTTTGGATATAACCAGCTCGATGACCACAAAATGTATTGCCATATGGTGGTTCTATAAATGTTAATGATGGTAGATTTGCTGTGTCACACATCTTTTCGACCTATATTTTTTTAAGATAATTTTTAAAGACACTCCACATTTTACTCCAGGACAGTCCAGTCCTGGAACTGCTAACTTGTTAACAGAAGTTGGCTGTCCTCCTTAATGTTAGAACTGCCAACTTTGTTGCAAGTCCTAATGGACTGCCTTAGCGTTATAAATGTGGAGTGCTTTTAGAAATTCTCTTTTTATCGTCTGATAATTTTAATTATTTGCATTATTTTCCATCTTGCTAACAAATACTTAATTGTAATTTTTCCACTATTTACATCTTCCTCCTCCATAACCACCAACGTGACCAACCACAACCATTACTTTGCTTTCTTCAAAAAAAGAGAGAAAAAGAATTGAAGAAGGAAAAGAAACGGATCAGGAACAAAGGAGAGGAGAAGTTGAAGAGGGAGAAGGAGAAGTTTGGGCTAGAGGGAATTTTTCCAAATCTCCTACTCAAGAGGCAAGCCCCTTCCTTGTCTTCTCCATTTTTATTTTTATTTTTATTTTTGGGTATGCCTACAACATGTTTGATAAAATTTGTCTTCCAAATGTTTTATTGGATTTCATGCTAACTTTGCTAATATCCCTTTGTAAAAAAAAATCACACCCTTGTGCTCCAAAATCTAATTCATAAAAGACTCCATTGCAAGGTAGTTTAGTTATATATACTATTATGTGAAAATTTGTAGTATGTTATCTAGTGTTTGTATTACTAGTATAACTATGAAATTAAATTTATGAAATTATGCAACCCATGATACATGTATTAATTTTTTTTGTAGACATAATATTTTCTAAGTTTAGTTGAGTAGGGGTTTAATTTATACATGCTTCGTTTATCCTATTATTCAAATTCAAAGACATCAATGTGTACAAGCTTGAAGCAATACTTAAGAGGAATCCTATCATATAACCATGGTGTGCTATGCCTAGCCGTGTTCTAAATGGAGGTCGAGGCGGCTGCCTACATGCTAGGCCGCCGCTCTCCGTACCGCTTTTTCCGTTGGCTGTGGAGTAGGCGGCCAACGGAGATTTGGTGACATAGACGGAGGTGAGGCGGCGTAGGCGGACGCCTAGGCAGAGTAATACATGACTAGATATTTTGGCAAAACAGTTTTGCAAGCATTATGGACCTATGATTCACTTTTACAAGACTGAAACTTCATAAATCTTTGTTCTACAATTTAGTTATACATAAAAACTCTAAAAATATGCATATTATGCACACACAAAAAACCGTGATAAAATAGTACAAATGTCATGAATGTATCAAACGCCTAAGCTGCCTTGGAGGTAGGCAGGCCCTCTCCGCCGTGCACCCGCCTACCGCCATTTAGAACCTTGGCCTAGTCATGATACAAAATTCGATATTTTTTCAAGCGAACTTGGAAGAATTAGCTGTTGTCCAGAATTCAAATTAGGCTTATTCATGAAAATAAGTAGTAATGAGGTCTATTTAAGGATATTTGAATTTGCAGACCTACTAGGTAGTTCCGGAGTAAATTCTTGGAACTTCCGAGGCCGTGTCGGACCCTTAAAAAGTGGTTTTTATCCCAATTTATTTTATGGCCAGCACTTACGTGTACAAACACATGTTTATTTTGGTTTGAGAGGTAAGGAACGAGTGTACCATACCATCGGTATCACTTAATACAGATTGTAGGCCGTGTCAAGGCTAAGTGCATGCATAGACTTTGACTATACCAAAGTCGAGAATCCGATAGGAGTACCAATATAGCGGTTTGTTGTCGAATCTCGACATTCACAAGAATATGTAACCTAGTTTGATACTAAAAAAGGAATTTTTGAGCGTATGTATCCATGTCATGTCTGAATGGTAATTTTTGACCATTTGGGCCAACTTTAATTTTAAACCTCAACATAAGATAATATTAGGTTGCAAATCTTAATGTTTTAAACCGTATAATTTAAGTTAGTTCTTGTTTTTTGTTTCCTTTGGATTTTGATCCAAGTTCAAAGTTCTAGTTGCTTCATCTATAGAACTGTTGCTAGTAGTATTCTTATTATCCTGTTGACACGAGGATACGGAAGAGTTGCATTCACTATAAATAGTGACGTAGCATTATTATTCAGTTACTTGTTATAATGTGATTCCATATTCATAGACTTGACGTATTTTGTATAGATCGGATTGTTATAAATAGTGTAGACTCGCTACTGAGAAATGGTAGAGAGTTATCGTAGAGTCGCCACTAAGGAAAGGTAGATTATAGACTATAGGCTCCCCTTTGAGATATTATAATATAGACCGGAGGATCGCCACTGAGCTACCATACTACTTGCTTGAATTTACCAGGTAGTCATGCGCACAAACATTGTTCTCCAGTGCATGTTCACATAGAATGTGATACCTATATTTTATGTGTTTCTTCCTCAATGTTATATTGTTTCATTAGACTTATTCTTTTGTATCTTGCTATATTTCTCCGAGGATCTGGTTTCTTTCCAGGTTCGTTGCGTTGATTATGCAGAGCTCCTCCCGAAGGATCTTGGATTCCTCGAATTCAGGTATTGTGCATAGCTCCTTTGAGGACCTGGTTCCCTTCCAGGAAGCTCAGCATATTTAGCCACCATTACTTCTTTCGAAATTTCAATTTTTCATACAAGGCAAATACCAAGTGTCTCTGCATATTCACACAACCACCATTACTTCTTTCAAAATTTCAATTTTCCATACGAGACAAGTGCCAAAGCGTCTCATCATATTAACATAGCCACCATTACTTCTTTCCAAAATTTAATTTTCCATACGAGACAAATACCAAACGTCTCATCATATTCACACAGCCACCATTACTTTTTTTTCCAAATTGTAATTTTCTATACAAGGCAAATACCAAATGCCTCAACACATTGGGAACAGATCTGTTGTCCCATTTATCATGTCCCAATTTTGTCCCCCTCCCTATTACATGTGGGCCATGGAAGTAGATAAGTAGATGGTAGCCCACATGTAATACGTAGGGGGACAGAATTATGACAGAATAAATGGGACAACAGATCTGCTCCCCAACATATTCACACAACCATCATTACTTCTTTCCAAATTCAAGTTTCCATACAATGCAAATATCAAGCGATTCAAGTGCCCCCACACGTTTGTTATTTAGTTCTTTCCATACCAAGGCAAATACCATGCGACGGCTAAGCCGAGGCGAGGCCGCCTCATTTAATCACGTAGAAATTATTGGGTTTTGTTAGAAAAGAAATGATTTTGCTTGAATTTTGTCCGAGTCCGGTCCGGTCCAAACGAACGAGCCTAACGGACCGGATACGAGCATGACCAGAAATTAATGGACCAAGCACGAACACAACAAGTCTTGTTCGAATTTAACCGAGCCGGACTCGGGTCCGTCCGATTCTATTTTCGGTCCGAGCTTGAACACTAGGATGTCCGAGTCCGTCCGGTCCATTTACACCCCTACCTACTAGATCAATGAGACTTTCACTACTCAGTTCCCTTCTTCTTAGAATTCGCACATGAAACCAATATGTCTAATTGTTGCTGGTAGTGTTGTAGCCAGTATAAGTGAGCCCATACTTAATGTAGTAAGTCACCTCATAAATTCATAATCTTGATATGTTAAGTGTACAATCTGCTGATAATGTTCATGTTCCTTGAACCAATCCTGGTGAAGTCAACTCTCTCTCATGCTATGGACAGTCAATTGTCCAATAGTCTATTGTTCCATAATCAAATCATAACTTGATCCTCAACTGTACTCTTTCTTCATATAACATAACCGGTGCAACTGGATGCTGACAATGATGTTTGCCTGCTGACGATGATGCTTGACCTACTGACTTCTCCAAAGATAATATGAGAATTACTCTTAGGAAGTCCACAGGAATTTTACCTAAACAAACCAAACTGAATTCCGACACGAATTGCGAATTGTGCAAAGGTATGGATATGCGATATGAAGTACGAGGAGATGATTATATTATTTTTCATGACCTAATGGAGGCATACGGAGGTCAAGCCTTTGACAGATGCTTTTGCAACTTTCAAGAAGAGGAGATTCATGAGAGTTCGTCGTTGGTTCGAAGGGAGATCATATTATTGGCATTGCCCAGTGGATCTTGTTCTAGTTCCTTTTGGGTAACCTTGCTATTTTCTCCATTGTAATCAATTTTCCTTATTGAGTGTGGTTGACCCATTGTTGGATTGATAGGAGATATTCCAGTAGTGGAGCTTTTCCGGGTTGGACTCCGATTGTTCCGTAGTTTTCTTCCACATTAGGTTTCCATGTGAAAATCTCATGTGTTTTCGTTTGTTGTGATTGTAGTATTGTTTTGTGATTGTGTTGCAGGATACTTAGATTTTGTTCAGTCCTCATGAAGTACTTTGGGTCAGAAACGAGTGTTCTGCTGCATTGTCGCGCTTCGTTCCCAACAGGTTATCAAATTGTCCAGTCTCTTAAAGACTTGCACTAGGCTATGTTATATTAAGCGTGAGGCGAGAGGAGGCAACGAAGCTGGTGCCTTGCTTAAGCGCGCTTAAGCGGCGCTTAGTTAGCACTTTACCCATTTTTACCTACGGAGCCTCCTACATGTAAAATACTCTATATACACATAAATTTTAATATTTTTTCATACAATTCTACTAGTATATGCATGAGTAACAATACCAATTATCAATCAAAGAAAGTAACAATATAAATACTAGAATCAAAATACAAAGTCATCAAAATACCATGGTCAAGAATGCATACATATTACATAGTCATCAAAATACCATCAAACATAAAAGTTAAACTCTCCAAAGTTTCTTTTTTTTTCAGATTAGTTTTTTTTGAACCAAGAAGCTTTTTCCAGTGCCTAACACGTGGCGAGGCGCTATTAAGTGCCACCTAAGCGCGCCTAAGTGACGATTGCTTTTCTGGGACGAGATTTTCCTAAGCGAGGTGCCTAAATTACAGTTTTCACTTAAGTGCACTTTTCACAACATAGATACTAGGTTAATGTAGATAGGTTGCCTTAAGAAATGGCTGGAAAGGCTCCAACCCCAATAAGAAGCGTGCTACCGCTTTTCCGAACTAGTACAGAAAGTCTAATTGAGCGACTCAAACATTTGATTATATATAGTTTATGAGGTTTGGTTAGACAGGTCTTTAATAGAACATCGGAGAAGGTTACCCTCCCACCTTTTTCTAAATAAAATAATCATTTGATCATAGAGGCTCATATTCCCTGCCGAAAAGTCAAGGTTCATGTTGCCTCCAATTTCCTGGGAAATTATTCAATGGGACAGGTTCAACACGTGGTAGCGGTGAATGATGAGTCCGTCCAATGATATAATGACATATGGTAATATTTTACTATTTTTGATAATCCAATCTAGGTTTGGCTCTAGCAAAAATGAGGTCATAGACGATCCTGAATGGGAGCCCTTATGTAAATTGTGGACCGATTCTGAAAATGGAGGTCACTATGTAAATTTTGCACCGATCGTGGAAATTGGGGTCCTTATGTAAGTTTTGGTCCTATCCTAAAATTGGGATCCCTATGTAAATTTTGGACTATTCCTAAAATGGGATCCCTATGTAAATTTTGAGATGATCCTGAAAATGGGGACCTTTGTAAATTTTGGGGCCCTAGGCCTATGCCTAAATCGCCTAGGCTTGGAGCCGGCTCTGATCATATCTTAATGATATTAGGTAAATGTTTGATTAGTTTCTTTTTCGGCTTTTGATATTACCATGTGTCGTTATACCATTGAACCAACTCACTGTTTACCACTGTCATGTGGTGAGTCCGTCCCACTAAATAATTTCTCCAACTTCTGGGCATTGTATTGGAGTCTAGTCTAGATTTGGTAATAGCATATTTATGGAGTCCAAATCTGATTAAATATTTGATTTAATTTGATTTGGATGTCCATAATTAATGCTGGGCTATTTTAGATATAATAGGATTCTTATTTGAGGGTTTCCTATTTAAGAGATCCTATTATAATCTAAAATATGATGTTGATGGGCTATTTTAGGTGTTGTAGGATTCTTATTTGAGGGCTTCCTATTTAAGAAATTCTATTATAACCTAAAATAGGTTTTTCTCATCCTACATATATGGGGTGAGGGTGGAGGCACAAAGCACAGCACAAAAGTGGAGATTCGAGGTGCTCGTCCACAGAAAATCTAAGAGAAAGTTTCGCACTTTGCTTTTAGGACTTCGTCATCCAAGACAGAAGGAAGAAGAGAGAGGGGTCATCAACTTCGATTAGGGAGATTGCTACGGGTTGGTGGGCGATTTCAATTGTAATATCTTTCTTTTCTTCTTGAGAGTGGTGAGGGGGTTGAACTTATTAGTGCAAAGGGTTCAACATTAGTTTTTGTCAATCTTGTAATTTTATCTGAGTTATAGAGATTGGAATTTGTCCAGGTGACGTAGTCACCGCCATGTACTTGTCATTATCTGTGCTTGGTGTCCGTTAGACGGGGGTTGGTTCTTTCAGGTGGATTGGCTTAAGTTTCCGCTGCGGCAACGTCTTAGACACGGTATCGGAGCGCAGGAGGGCGTATCCGATTCCTAACATCTGATATCAGAGCTTTGGAGGTTCTGGCAACCATGTCTACGGAGCAGATGAACACTCGTATGATCACCCTCACAGGGAAAAACTGGACGATTTGGAAGCCAAGGATGGAGGATCTACTCTGGTGCAAGGACTTGCATGGTCTGTTGGAGGGCGACAATACAAAGCCAATGCATATGGACATAGTTGCTGAAGACTGGAAACGACTGGATCGGAAGGCCGTTGGATTCATCCGCCAATGGTTGGATGATTCGGTGTTTCACCACGTGTCCATGGAGATTTTAGCAAAAGCATTATGGAAGAAGCTGCATTCGCTGTACGAAAGAAAGACGGCTGGCAACAAGGCGTTTCTTATTCGCAAACTCGTCAAATCGAAGTACACGGAGGGTGCCCCAGTAGCACAACATCTGAACGAGGTTCAAGGTATCATCAATCAATTGTCTGCGATGAAGATTGTGATTGATGATGAGCTTCAGGCTCTACTGCTCTAGAGTTCTCTGTCGGAAAGCTGGAAGACGTTGGTGGTGTCGGTGAGCAACTTCGCGCCTGATGGAGCTGTCACGATAGAGGCAGTCAAAAGTAGCTTGTTGAATGAGGAGGTTCGATGCAAGCAAGTGAAATCGTCGCAGGAGTCCGCTCTGGTGACTTACTACGGAAAGGGAAGACCCAATTCACAGACGAGGACATGGAGAAGTTTTCGGAATCTTGCGATTGTGGACAGCAAGGAGGACTGCTATCACTGTGGCGAAAGGGGTCATATCAAGAGGAACTACATGAAGCTCAAAGCTGAGATGGCAAAAGGCAAGGACGATCAGGAGGATCTCACAGCAATATGAGATATCATCATTGCAGCAACCGACGCGGAGGAACCTTGTGGCATGTGTTATGACGGCGACTGGGTCATGGACACGGGAACGTCGTATCACGCCACTCCACATAGAAGGATCTTCACGTCATACTGCGATGGCAGGTTTAGACGTGTGAAGATGGACGACAAGGGGACAGCTGCAGTTGTAGGCATCGGTAATGTGCACTTGACAACGGAGCTTGGTGGGAAGCTCGTTCTCAAGGGTGTACGACATGTACCGAGTTTGCGCTACAACTTGGTTACGGTAGGGAGGCTAGCAGATGATGGCTGTCGTAGTCTGTTTGGGGACAAAGATTGGATGCTCACGAAGGATTCCAAACAGCTGGCTCGAGGAGATTTGTGTTGTGGCATGTACAGGATCAAGCCGCTGAACTGTACAGGTAGGCCATAGACAGCTGTTACGACCCGTACCCACTGTGAGGGTACGAGAACGTAACAACGCCCAGCCTACGCCGCAGTGTCGGCGGTAGAACGCTGTCCTAGGTCACAACATCTAACAATATAAGCTAAGCAGTTTATACTCCCCGAGTGGGGGTGACATGATAGAAGTAAACTCAATCACAACTAAGGAAGAAGAAGCACGATATGATATAGAACTCAAAGAAAAACAGATGATAAAATAGTCTAAGATAACATCTCAGCAGATATCCAGAGTACAAGGTCTCAGCTACTGAATATGAAAGAATATACAACCCAGATCTCAAAGACAGAAATAAAGTCTAACTACTAGTCTCAAGACAACATAAGTAAGATAAAGCCTAACTAAACTAGTCTAGGCAGTAGGGTAAAGTCGTCAGCTAGAGCTGTCCTGCAAAAGGTATCTGCACAGGCCTCCTCCTCGTCCTCTGTAATATTTTCAACAGGTCCAGTCAGGACAAGAGCGAGCACAATACATCTCAACAGTTCATAGCAGGTAGAAAATATAATCATGCAGTAAAGTAAGATATAGATTGTCACGACCCGTACCCTAGAGTAAGGGCACGAGAACGTAACAACGTCCAGCCTACGTCGCAATGTCGGCGGTAGAACGCTGTCCTAGGTCTCATGCATCTAATAGTATAAGACTAAGCAGTTTATACTCCCCGAATGGGGGTGACATGGCAGAATGTAAACTCAATCACATCTGAGGTAGAGCATAATGGTAGATAGATAAAACATGAAATCCAAAGAGATACAGCAGATAGAAGTCTAAGTGTCTAAGATACAAACTCAGAATACATCTCAAAACTCAACTACAATAATCCATAAATACAACTCAAGACGACAGAAAATAAACCATAAGAAAATCCTAGCTATCTATGCAACCTCTACTGTCTCCTCTAGGCTAGCAGGCA